>JANHZT010005453.1:84318-94473 GCA_032468215.1 Stegonotus admiraltiensis
ATTCTATTCTATTCTATTCTATTCTATTCTATTCTATTCTATTCTATTCTATTCTATTCTATTCTATTCCTTTCCAAGGATCAGTGGGTCACCTTAAAGATACCATTCTGTATCAGTTGTCCAGAGGGTTATTGAATTCATCCAGGAATATTTACACTGAAACCCAAAAACAGCAATTATTACAGCCATGTCTCTATTTTTTTCAAGTTGAACTCTATTTTGAGTAACATGAACATGTGGTTTTCTTGTCCACAATATGAATATGATTTATTGCCTTCTTCCAGGATGTTTTTTCAACATACCAGTCTAACTACAGCCATGGGATTTCTTCATGGTCTTCCAAAAAGTAATAGACAGATTTGACCCTGCTTAGCTTTTCAAGTTCAGTATTGAGATGCAATATTCCACATTATTTTTTTTATGTAATGATCTCTACACTCAAAATTTGTTCCCTATTTCTTAAAGGGCAGCTTTATTAGCTCCTCTCATTCAAGCAATAATATACAATATACTGCTTTAACCAGCATATACCCATGTAAAAATCCTGTATCTTTACAATATCGTTTATAAATAATATCAACCTTTGAAATATGAATTTAGTGCTTAGATTAAACAAACCTGTATTCCTCCACCTGTTTCTTCCTCTATCCAAAACTGTCAGTAATTTATAATCCCCCAATACACTCACTTTCTGACACTTAATTTTCTTTGCTATTAACTTCATGCTAAGGTGATTGATTGCTGGTCTTACATTCTCTGTCTCCCTGTCTCTCTCTCTCTGTCTCTCTCTCTGTGTCTCTCTCTCTTTCTCTCTCTCTCTCTCTCTCTCAACACACACACACATACACACACACACATACACACACACACACTAACATGCACATTATATTTTCTCATCACATTTAAATTTTTAATTTTCACTCTGCTGAAATAAATGTCTGAATTAAATAAAGTATACCAAGGGTAAAACAATAGAAGAGAACATACATAGCTCATGAGCTGTGGAGTCCTTGGTGCTTTCTAAAGCTCAGAGAGGACTCTAAATGTAAACAGGCAGGTACTTTTCACATAGCAAATATTTCAGTAAACATGCAACCAAACCAATTCATTAAAAATGCTGTGGAGAGTACTCATGAAATTTGAGGAGCTTTTATGCATCTTACACACCACTTTTTAATGATTATGTTTTCCACCATTTGCAACTAGATAAATCACTAGGAAAGTGCTCGTTCCATATCGTTATCAGTTCGGGAATGACTGGCTAAGAGAGAGCTTTAAAATGATATATTATTTATCCACATATCAACCTTGGAAGTAATGTCCCTTCCTTTTGTAGATTTGTGTTGTTTTGTTCTTACAGTGAAAAGAAAGTTCATGGTTTTATCATAGTTTTGTATCCATATTTCTATTAATTCTTCCTTGCTTTTGTGTAACAGAAGAAAGAGCTTGAAAGCAATTTTACATCTAGAGGCTGATGCTTACCTTATTAAATATATCAAAGGGACATGATTTCATGGTTGAAATGCATCTAAAGTTCTTTGCAATAACATGTGGTGGAGAGGCAAAGCCAGAAGTCAAATAATTCAAGATTGGAATGGAGAAGAGCTTGCTTTCGATGTGAATGGAAACTGCCAAGAACTGGTCAGGCCAATCCTAAAATCTAGAAACCTAGGTGAAGGCAGGGCTGGAGCAGGAAAAACTATGCAGGGACTTGGAATGGGAATAAGTGGCAGAATCTGAAATACAATAAGAAGCTGTTCTTTGGCTTTTGAGACTCAGCTGAGGAGAAAGTCAAATAGAAATCAAAGCAATCAAATCAATAAAGCATGATAGCTCAGGAATGGATCTACACTTCCACAACTGAGCAATCATGAAGTTGAAAACGACCTGTTTTTTTCATTCTATTTTCACACTCTCATTCAATAATAAATTAGTTTGAAACTGAATTTTGATCACCTCCACTTCAGTAGCCCCTTAACATTTCTAAACAAGTCCCTCCAGACGATGATAAAAGGCCTTAAAAATGAATTCAATATCCTGTTCATTGAACTGCCCAACTCCAACAGTAGTAAAACTCCTATACCTGCACTCCATGAAAAAGTTGCCACTTCACTGCTAACAATTTTCAAAGCATATTGTATATATTTGTCAAGCAAAAGAGAGATAGAGAGTAGATGCAGATGTTATTGTGTTGAGCCTCTGTTTCTCTCTTTGCTTAATTATCCTGGGGGAATAAAGATCGTAACATCTCTTAATGACCACATTGCTCAGCAATGAATTTTCTTGTTCCTATTCTGGCACCTAAATTCAGGACCACCTGTATGGGAATGTTGGAGAAGAGAGAAAAAGAGGAGATAATTGCTTTCTTGAGTCCAGAGGCTGGAAAGCAGAACCAGGCAAGAGTTTATTGCATACTATATAATTTCCTTGCTATATAAGCAAGGAAAATCAATATGAACCGTAGTTTTACACCAATTGTGCAACTGATTCAAGATTGACTTAAAGAAATAAGATTGAGTTTTCTGATTAGGTTACTTTATGGTGCTTTAGCATGATTAGGTTCCAGCAAATGCCAAGAAATGTCTTCCATGCATTCAGATGCTGATAGGTAAAACAACAGCAAAACCAAGAGTGAAACAGACAATGAGGAATCCTACAGTAGTAATGCAACCTCCCTCTTCCACAAAAACCTCCAGGTTTGCTCTAGTTTCAGTTAAAGTAGCACTAAATCAGGAAAAACCAAATGCTGCTTCAACCTTCAAAACAAACTACTGTAGTGGGTGCAGTATAGGTCAAGACCTGATCCAGGACCACTGCAAGGGATGAGCTCTTACTCTGATTGAAGCTCTGAAACTGTATACTGAGTTGCTGATATGCTAATAAGTCAGGTAAACACATGAAACAACTATTCCCCAAACTGACACAGTGGAAATGAATTAGTGAGTGATCTGCCTGAATTAAACATTAAATTCGTTGTCCAAATTCATGCTAGTGTTTAGACATTAATAATTTGCTAATTTGATCACAGAAAATTAATAACTTTTGTAAGGTTCACTTCAGTACAATTGAGGATGAAGGCCTTTCATGGATATTTTTTAAACATCTTCTAAGTGTAAAACATTGAAGGATGCTCCTTTTGAGTGAATGTCAAGGGTCTTATTTTGTGGAATATATTTAATAGCTCAATGATTAATTGACTTTCCAGACTAAACTAAGCCTAAATTATGTAATTTCAGGTGCAGAATCTGAATTTTTAATGCAGTTCAAAAAAGACAGGAAAAAGGAAGAACTGGACAAGAAACTAGAATGCTTAGTTATGGTGGAGGTGTAGACAGTAAAGATGGGGAAATAAAATGCCTTCCAGATATTTTCTTCCAAAATCTCATACAATTGATCTTGCTGGCTAGAGCTGGTAAAAATCCCAAACATCTAGAGGGCATGAAGTTACTCCCTAAATAAAACTTCCTACACACACAAAAAGACTTGTGCTAATTTTCAATACTGCAAAAAACTGTTCTTTTCATGAACAGTTATATAACCTGTAGTACAAAAAGAAAAAAACACAACAAATCAAAAATGGACCTAAAGAGACTGTAGAACTGATTATTTAATGGAGACAAGTCTATTTTCCTCCCACTGGTTTATAAGAACATAGAACACTTTAAAAACAAATCCTTCAATACAAAACCTAGCCTCCAACCAGACAAAAAAATATGCTCCCAAATGTTTTCCAATCCCTCACCCCATCCCATTTCCAAGACTGGCTTCCTGATGTTAAACCAATCAATTGAAAAAATGCTGTAATAATTTATAGGCCTTTGCAAAAGAGGCTCTTTCAAGTATTTCAGGATGTATTATTTTCAAATTTAGCATTAGCATTAGCATTAGATCCTACCTTAGTCCTATACTACGTAGCATATCTAGAAGCAAGGGATTTGCAGTATTTTTGGTTTGGGGCGAGTACATCAGCATCTTCCCATATGATGTTTAAAGTCTTTAAGTCAACTATGAATGCTCTTTACCATTTATTTCAAGGGTGCCTTCTTGGTCATTTGGCATCGGGGGATCCAAATCATTATCATTTTGGGAATTCAATTATTTCCCATACGGAGAATATTGTTTGTTTGTTTATTCATCTCAGAAGCATCACAATTAAAATAAGTACAGAGTATATGATCTGCAAGGTGGAGTCTTCTGCATGTGACTATGTTATGTAATTTGCAGGAAAAGATCTTTGAGGACACTTCTTCATTAGTAACATGGACAAAATAGTGAATCTTTAGGATTCGACAAAGGTATCATTGTTGGAAGATGTCGAGTCTCTTGCTAATACTCACTGACTCTTTCCAGGTCTCACTGGCATAAGTTATTGGGATCACTATAGGCAACTATAGTGAGGCAGGCAAATGAAATTTAAGTTTCAGTGATATAGGTGAGAAGGACCAGATTTTATTCATCCTCTGTTGCTTTTCCATTGCAGCATTTGGCGTCTGTCACTGCATCTCCATTTTGTGCAATTACACTACCCAAATAGTTTCAGGCTTATTTCCAAAGAGACTGCTCCAGAAGTTGATCCTACCTTTGTCTCTGAAAGTCTGGAAGAAGATGCAGCTGCTTTAACAAGGCCAAAATTTTGTTTTTCCCTCAAAATCCAAATCAGCTCTTTTGAAAATTTCTGCAGCCCTGATAGTTTCAACATGCTTAACATTTTGCCTTACAAGAGAAAGTTCTTGCACTGGATTTGAATCTGAAATACAGGTAGTTCTTGACTGACAAAAGTTCATTTAGTGACCATTCAAAGTTACAGCAGCGATGAAAAAAGTGACACTAATGACCATTACAGCCTTTTCACACTAACAAACATTACAGTTTCCCAATGATCAAAATTCAGATGCTTGGCAACTGGTTCATAATTATGATGGTTGCAGGGTCTCAGGGTCATGTGATCACATTTTGCAACCTTTGGACAAGCAAAGTCTATGGGGAAGCTAGAGTCACTTAACAACCATGTTACTATCTTAACAATTGCAATGATTCACTTAACAATGGTGGCAAGAAAAGTCATAAAATGGGGCAAACTCACTTAACAAATGTTTTACTTAGCAACATAAATTTTGGGATTAATTGTGGTCGTAACTCGAGGACTACCTGGATTTAAGAAAAAGAAAGATATGGTTGAAAGAATGTATAGTATTCAATATAAAGGAACTATCTGAACTTTTTCCCATGTCCCATCTACCCAATTCCCTTGACACACAGGTTCCTCTTTCTCGCCAGCGTATTGAAACATATATTTCATTAGCCTTTGCATTGCTTAGATTTTTCTTCTTCTTTTCAAATAACCAGACAGAAATGGCTCAATGAGCAGGGAGATTCTGTTAGGTGTAACAAATCACATTTGTTTGTTCTATTAGTCCTTTCAATACTGAAATAAGTTTTTGAAAGGAATGACTATAAATCAGATTTAGTATCACTGAAGAGAATAAAGGAAGTTGTTGAGTTTACAAGAGAAAAAAGGGGGGGAACTATTTTAATATTGATTGAAAAGGCCTCCTATACAAGCCTCCTCCATCTCTATTCCTTACTACTCATTAATTTCATAAAGTGAAAGGATATGTTAAACACTTTTGAAATGGTTCACCTAATCTGGCCCTGCCCCAAGGGATACTCCGTAGCTCATTCAGTTTGTAAACTAATTCTGATCTAAAAACACATACCCTAAGCCTTACAGGAGAGTCTGAAGTTTTTAAACTTGAGACCAATATGCAAAAGGGGTACCTTTTGCAATTTAGTCAGTAATCTTACCCTGAATAAAACTATCATTATTAGTGTAATGAAGTGGTTAATGTGTCAGACCAGAATCGGAGACAGCTAGGATCAAATATAATTTATGTCTGTGATTATTTTGCAGCAGAGGCGGGTTTCAGCAGGTTCTGACCAGTTCTGGAGAACTGGTAGCAGAATTTTTGAGTAGTTCGGAGAACCAGTAGTAAAAATTCTGACTGGCCCCACCCCCATCTATTCTCTGCCTCCCAAGTCCCAGATGATCAGGAGGAATTGGGGATTTTTCAGTAACCTTCCCCTGCCATGCCCACCATGCCACACCCACCATGCCACACCCACCAAGCCATGCCACGCCCACCAAGCCACACCCGCAGAACCAGTAGTAAAAAAAATTGAAACCCACCACTGTTTTGCAGATTAATTTACCTCAATGGGCTATTGTAAAGATAATTTTCATGGCAGCAGGATGAACACAGTTGCAACCTGACCTGCAGAATATAGTAGAAATACATGGCATGGGAGAACTCGTTATTGCTTCAACTTAGCATTAATTTAAGGAAATTGCAATTTGATTCAAATACAATGTGCTTATTTATGGCATAAGTCATCATCTTTGCTAAGATTGTAAGGATGATTACTACTACTAGACGTATTTCTACGTTTGAAGTTTAAAATTATAGATATTACAGAATATACATTTAATATCAATGCTTCCCATTATCCTTTCTTCTTTATACTGTAGTATAGAACTATCCTCTTTTCCCTGGAATGCTATGATTTTTTTTAAAAAAATCCATCTTCTGTGTCATAATTATTTTGGCATTTTATGGCATAATTATTTTGGCATTTTATTTATGTAGTTCTGAGCTTGGTGGTTTTCTTGTGTATATTTCATTACCAAGCTAGGTAACATAATCAGTGGATTGCTGATATTACCTAGTTTGGTAATGAAACATCTGCCAAAAGACTAACAAGCTCAGAGAGCACCAAGGATCTCACAGTTCAACTTTTAGCTACAAATATTCTCTTCTAGTTAGAATCTCTTAGAGTAAAGAATAAAATCCATAACAAAATCAGGTGGTAAAATCTGGTCTTCAAGATAGCAGCATACCACATATATTGCAAACAAAATCAATTTGCAAGCCAGAAGTCAGAAAAGATTTGGCAAAACAATGTCAGAGTAGTTACAAAAGTCAGAATCCAGGAAGCATGCAAAAGAAAGCTAAAGGAAAAAAGAACAAATCCCAAATGTACTAGGTTGAATTAGCTCTGAAGGAATGTTTCAGTTCAACAAAGCTAGTCAAATCAAACATCAAAGCACATTTGCAAATCTAAGTGAGGATCTATCAAGCTACCTAAGAACAGAATATAATCCAGAAAGACAGATTCACAGTGAGTCTCATTAGTTAGACCTCTTGTCAAGAGGATAAGGGATTAACATACAGAATCCTGGAAAGTGATCTGTAGTGTTCATTGATCAGTGAATTCATCAGACAGTTGAATTTATGTTCTCCCAGAGTGCAGGACCAGAGTTAACTTTCTTTTTCCCAGATATGACTGACCCTGAAATATATTCACTGCTGGTAATATTTTGCAATACTCCCATTTTCCCCAGCCATAGAAATCACTATTACAGGAACCATTTCAAAGCAATAAATCAAATCAGGTGACTTTATCGATGTTCAGACTGCTTTGTTAATTCAGTGATTTTTTTCCGCTGTAGCTTGTGGTATTATGCGAGAAACAGAGGGGTGGGGGTTGAGTAGTAGGATGGTTTTTTGACAGTGACTGTGAGCAATTGGCTAATAATTTATGAAATCATTAGGAGTCTATAAGACTATAAGAATCATGTAGAATGGAAGAGGAGGAAGGGGGTGGGGAAGCAAAAAATAATTTCCTCAGTCTACAAAGACCAGCTCCATAAATTGTATTGTATACTAAAAATAAATTGCACTATCTTAAAACAATTCCATATAAATTCTAATGCATCTAGAAAAAGGTGAGAAGTCATGATATTGCACATCTATGATTTTGCTTTCTAGTTAATATGAATGATCAAATATAATAACTAAACTAGTCCTGGAAGTTCATTTCACTAACTTATGCTTCATTTGGTAGAAAACAAAAAGAAGCTGCACAGCAATCCAAATAATGAGCACCTGCAGAGTATACATAATAGCACAATGTAATTTGCTCTGCTTTTAAAAAAAAAAATTAAGAGTGTATTTTAGAACTGCTAAGCACCAAATTTATCTTGCAAAATTGGCTGCCAGCTGAGTAGCTCAAGGCTACCCTTAAAATATGAGTTAGTAACAAGTCTGTTGATCTGCGTCCAAAACAAGTACCCAAGCATAGAAATGGAAGGAAATAGCCCTGAAATATTTTGAACCAGCTTATATTGAATTAAAGATGAAAAAGACATGAAGGAGAAAACAAGCAAATAATTTAAACTGAGGAAACCCCCAGGGATGTGACTTCAGTCTAGATAAAATTTATTATGGTTGATCACACAGTCAACCAGATATTTAAACTGGGTTTGGCATTTTTATTCACATACGGAGTCATTTCCAAAGATCATTGGAGCATGTAAGCTATCTTTTGCAATTTGCTGGTGGTGATTTTGTTAATGCTGTTGGTGATCAACTGATCCTCCAAATGTTTTGGAATTGTACTCAGGGTGCCTATTACTATTAGTACTATCTTTGCTTTTTCTTTCTTTTTCTTTTTCTTTTGCCACAGTCATACTACTTCTATTTGAAGGTCTTTATATGTTATGGGTTTTGCCAGTTCTTTCCAAAATCTTTCCTTATACCAAATCAGATTGGTTAGTCCATTTAACTCAATGTCACTTACATTGACTAGCTGTAGTTAGCTAAGATTCCAAAGAGAAATTTCTTAGGATATTGCTGGAATGGCAAATGAGAGAGAGGGCTTGCATGGAAAGCAGATGTTCTTTTACTGAAGTATGGATCCTTAGCTACAAAGTGAAACAGAAAAGAACCTTGGCTGAGGCAGTCAATAGATTTTTTTTAGCAACATTGCTAAAGTGGAAGTGATTAATGCTAAGATTTATGATTCCAGCAAAGATAGTGTAACATCTGATAATCTTTGAAAGATTAGTTTGGGTTCAGCTATGCATTTATAAGACCAAAACTGAAGCAATACCTTTTGATGAGTTATTTTTAAAAAGTGTTTTTTTTTACTCATGGATGAAATGCATTTTTCAAGCCATTGTAATTTTTATTTCATGTTGCATGCTTCCATTTATTTGTCAATGCCCTGGGCTAATGTGATTTTGAAGGTATAAAACTTTCCCTCCATTCTCACTTTTTTTTCAGTACATCTTAAACATTTTGCACAATTTGAAAGTCAATCTATGAAAGAGTAAAAGTTAAACCTTGTGGGGTATTGGTATTTAAACTGACATATAAAATAGCTGCCCAGCAATATATTTTCCCAGAATGTATTAATCCCCAACCATAAACTATCTACCAAGCCATTTCCACTGCATCCTTCCTACCTTTTCTTTTGCAAAGCCTTTATAACACTCACCTTATTTTACATAATCAGATAACTATCTCCTTGATTTATAGATATGGAAAATTTACTCATCCCTCCATCCTCCTCATCCCAACCCCACAAAACTTTATCCCACTTAAGAGAAACCCAAGAGAAAATATTGATGAGTTTCAAAAGGAAAAGCTTGTTCCATATGCTCAGTCAATTACATTGGTTTTCTAACATAGTAATTCTATAATTGTTGCTTTGTTTTATTTTATTATATACTTACTACATCTGTTGGTTATTCAAAACTTGAAGCTCTGTGGCCATTTCTCAATATAGATCTTAAAAGCATAAAATATAAACATTACCTTAAAATTAGAATATTAGAAAATTGTACAGAATAGAAATTTTGGTTGAAGTATAGAGTATTGATATGATTCATACATCATATGGTGCACTCAATTTTAGTCATGGGGGAAAAGTATTTTACTCTTTAGCCTTCAAATGTTGCAAAATCTTCTCTTCAAAATTATTTTAAAACAAAGGATTTCAAATACATATATATATATGAATAATACTTGCCCTGATTATGTCCAGACTTTGCCTTCCTATTACTCTTCCAGTATCACTCAGGGCATTACAGAAATCAGAAGATAAGCTAGACCCAAGTGCAAACTCCTGTCTTGTCAAGTTTAGTGAAAAAGGATGGGGTTGGTTACAGTAAATTCCACTTCTGCTGCCACATCAAAGCTTCAACCAACCCTTTCATAGTTGTTATTATACCATGTTTTCCTACACCAGTAGTAGGCAAACTTGACTCTTTCACACCCTGTGGACTTCAACTCCCAGAATTCCTAAGACAGCTGT
>JANHZT010005456.1:33700-47437 GCA_032468215.1 Stegonotus admiraltiensis
TGCTTTTTATCTTTGGCTGTGCACCGCCCTGAGTCCTTCGGGAGAAGGGCGGTATAAAAATCTAATAAATAAATAAAATAAATAAATAAATAAATAAATAAATAAACTGGTAGCACTGAAGTAGCCAAACCTTCCCCAAATTTCATTCCCTCAGGAATCATGGGTCCCAGATTTTGGACACATTCTGTAAGTCAGCCCATTTGAGGTTCCTTGGTTCAAAAATTGATGCCCTATGATACACCATTTCATGCACGTAAAGGCCATGACAATTAGTATTTTAGTAGTATATAGATAGATGAACTATAAAAGTATTTTGAAGTGTATGCTGAAGGAATCAGGAAAGCTGTGGACATGATCTGAGGAGAGAGTTAGGAAATAGTCTATTTTTCTAGTCTTGGTATCTCCTTTCTTAGCTGCTAGCCAGTGACTTGTCATTGTTGCTATGAAGAAAACTTTTCCCAGTAGCTAATATTGGCTCTTTGCAATCTCTGTAGCCTTTCCTTGCCACAAGCACATGGATATAACACGAAGCTAAAAGTCCTGCAGCTTAGTAGAAACCTTCAGAGGAAGTAATCTTTTGCTATCAAAACCTAGAGATGTTAATTCATATAGTGCCAGGAAGTACTAGAAAATAAACTGTGACTTACTAAAGAGGATCTCCCACCTGTATATTTTTATTTCTCCAGGCAGATTATTTAGTTTCTTTAGTCTTCACAGTTGACAGTTGGACAACCAGTATTCTACAACTGTGTTGTTGCTTTTTTAGCAGCAATATCACTTTTTAGATGTTTCGAGAGTTTCACATTTTGCAGCAACAGAAAACTTTTCTTTGTATATGGACTAGTCCAGCAGTCCCAACCTTTTGGGCATCAGGGACTAGTTCCTTGGAGAGAGGTTTTTCTGCGGACGGGTGGGGGCATGGTTTTGTGTGCTGCCTGCATACTGTGGATGGGGTTTTGCTTGTTTGCGCAGACTGGTTTCTGGCATGCCGCAGACTAGTGCCAGTTCACAGACCGCGGGTTGGAGACCCTTAGATTAGTCTGATCTAGTCTACCTTAGTTTGTCTATATCTGTCTGTCTGTCTGTCTGTCTGTCTGTCTGTCTGTCTGTCTGTCTGTCTGTCCCTCCTTCCGTCCGTCCATCCATCCATCCATCCATCCATCTATCCACCCACCTACCTACCTACCTAGATATCTGGCTATCTGGCATGTAGCATTGTTAATAGCAATAAGTGCATGCCTGCTGAATGATCACTACTATACAGTGAAGATTGATGGCATAGACAACACAACATTTTATTGAATTAACACAGAAGACCACATGATTAAATGATTAGTGATGCCTAAAAGGAATGAAAGGATGTAGAGTTCATTTTAAGAGGTTCCTGGTAACAATCAGAGTCGCCTTGTGGCAAGATGCGGCAAACAAATTTAATAAATAAAATAAAAATAAATGACTAAAACCCAACTGACACAGTTATTGTTATAGGGAAAATAGGAAGCAGAAGTATTAGGTATGTTAGCTGCCTTGAGTTGACTAAATATAAATAGGTGAGATAAAAATAGAATAATAATCTGGTTTTTAATCAGTGTATAGACTATTTAAAATTATAGATGGATGGATGATGATAGACAGATAAACCTTCAGTTATTTATAAAAAATAATGAAGGCGGGATATACCGTAAATAAATAAATGCTTTCGTGTAATGTTTAATACAGAGAAGGTCTGTGAATGTAGTCTGTTATTGTCCAATTATCTCTGTAGTTTACTCTCTCTCTGGCTTCCACTTTTCAGTGAAATCCCTAGGGAAGTCATCATGATGACTTTTTCTGTAGTATGGAACTGCCACTGCTAGGGGAGCATCCTGTCCTTGAGGAATTGTTGGAAAATTTCTTCACATACCTTGGGGCTCAATTTCAAAAATCATTTTGGCTCAAATCTATTGTAAAGCATTGTTTGAATTTGGGAGAACTATTTCAAGTTATAGGATCAGTGTTTCTTTTAAACAATGTTTAGCTGTGAAAAGTCATTTGTCTGTCTGTCTGTCTGTCTGTCTGTCTTTCTGTCTCTTTCTTCTATTTAAGTAGTTCTCAGAAGATGCTTGTTCAATATCACTTAATGCAGCAATAATTGTAGTTAGCAATTGCAACTCATTTATCCAGGGTTTCTAAACAGCATTTATGGGTCCAAAGACAGTTTTGGGTGACTAATGCGGTTTAACAAAATACGATTCAGTTCTCCTGAAATAGCATGTTAACAGACCTGCTCTTTCAATGATAGTCATGTATCCTTTAGAACCCCAGAATTCTACCGCTGTGAGGCAAAATACTTTCCAAGGAGTTGTCTGGTTTCTGTATTAAAAGGATCTTTTTTTAGTTTAAAAGTGGAATATATGTTTTCTTTAGCTGTAAAAGCACAATCAAGGCAACATGATAAGTGAGTCAGTGTTGTAAAAGTAAAACTAATTTTGCCTTCACTCACATGAGCTATAGAAGGAGGAAGCTTTATTGTCCCTTGGAAGGTGATAAGGCAGAGTAATTGTATATTATACTGTCCTGGAACATCTGCCTGAAGACTGTTGGAGCAATTCATCTATCATGGACAATACAGCATGTTTTGTCTTTCTGCTTTAACCCATCCCCACTTGCTTGGCCTGCACGAAGGTTTTGATAGGGATGGTGCCTGGGCTGGGGTTCCCATTAATCAGTCCCCTTGTTCAACACTCCAGCTGACATAATTACAACCTGCGCACAGCAGTTATTCAAGTCGAGTCCTTGTCACTCGTGGTGCGAAACTACACAGCTCAGATCCCGAAGGAGATTGCCTTATCACACAGAACAAGGGCTCACAGGAGTTGAAGAGAATAGAAATGGGAAAATGTCTTCCGGGAGTACTATATATTCCTTTAAAATAAGACATTTGAGAGACTTACAAGGGACAAAGAGGAGCATTGTGCAGACTCTGAAATGAACCCGGTTATTATTTTTCAAAAGATTACCCAGGCCATTTTTGTGAAACAGAGAGGGAGTATTAAATAAATTCAGTAGTCTCTGTCTTTGCTATTCAGTGCTTCTGTTCTATTCATGTTCATTCGCAGGTTTTTTTCTCTTCGTGTCCTTTTCTAGAAGGGACAGAATAGCTATTGGACTTGTAGAACATTTATAGACCTGTAAGGAGAAAATCTCTGGGACACAATTATTGTAGGTGGATTTGTTATGCCAGTCAACTTGGAATATCTTTGGCCAAGGACAAAGGGTAGAGAAGGAGCTTGTAATGAAAGGCAGGGGAAATATTTCAAAGAGCAAAAGTGAAAAACGATACTTTGAAATCTCATTTAATATTTTACTTCTCTTTTCTTTGCTACATATTAATGCTTTGTGAGAGATTAAACACGATGAAGCCAACTCTGCTGGATTAGAGAATTGTCTCTCTTTCTTGTTGTTTTATCCAGTAAGAACTCATTGCTCATGAGACCTTTCCCAGGTCTCAGAGATTCACACCTGAACATAATTGAAATCTTTCTGACTTACCCATTGCTGAAAAAAGTTGCCAGCTGTCCGGGATAATAGTGACCTGTCTGAAATTGGTTGCTTTTGAACGGTAACCAAAAAGCAGAGGACAAGGTTCTTATCCCCCTTCCTAAATGTTTTTATTTATCATGAAAATCCTGGAACCAGGCACCACCATAACCCTTGAGTGTAGACTCCAAAGTGTTTTCTGACTGACACCAGACTGCATTCTTAATGTCATAGTGGTGGTGATGGAGATATTAAATAAACATAGGATAAGCATTTCAGTTATGTACAATTATTTCCACTTAATTTTACTTATCTGTAATATAGGTTGCATTACATTAAATTAATTTTGTACTATCTCTATTTCTTTGCCCCAGTTTCACCCACTTTGAGGGATGTGGCTTATAGCTTGTCTTCAACCTAAAAAGGATTGCAACCTCCTGGTTTATTTGGTCAGTTCCATACCATATTTTATATTGATGCCTTGCCTCAAGTTATCACATTTTTATATAAGGATCGCAACAAAGAAATGCTGCAAAATTTACCATAAGGGAGAGTTCTCTTACAGTTTATCTCCAGTTGAGCTAATTTTGCTATAAGGGTATCCTTACTGCCCCCTTTTCTCTTACTTGACCAGGTAGGTGCAGTAACTGAGAGCAGAAAATCTGAGAGATTTTCCTCTCAGATTTTGTCTGTTTGTAGTGTTGTGATTGTAGCCTCTCAAATATCAGAGATAAAGCTCCTACAAGTTACATCTCTCAGAATTCCAGAAACTGAGTATAAATCTTTCAGAAGATTAGAAAGAAGAAAATTGTATAGTCTTTCTAGACTTGTCTGTACCTGTCCTTCCATCCCCCCACCATCACAACTGATGAAGCTTCTTGAGTGAGAAGCTAAACTTCTTCTTTTTCCTCAAAAAACAGTCCAGTTGCCTTTTGAAAAAGCACCTTTGAGACAACTATGACTGAATGATTGAGAATCTCCATAGACCTTCTAGACCTGGGGGTTTTTTTTTCTGCTGCTAAAGTGGAGCTATCATCAAACAAGATTTTGGAAAGAAAGAGCAAATGAAGGAGAATTTTGGTCTTTTTTATGACATTTGAGGTATTGTCATTTACCTAGTTCAAAATCATGTTCATTCAGAGCTTGGCTCCCTGCCAGCTTCCAACAAGGAAACTCAATGGGAAAGCTGACAGGAAGTTAGAAGTTGTTCCCACTCTCATTGATTTTTTTGCCTGCCTATGGTCATTTTGTTTCTCTGTTTAGGGAAAGAAACATCTCGGAAATGATGACCCAATCAATCACAAGTGTCTGCTTTCCTTCTAATGCTCTAAAACAGTGTTTTTCAAATTTGACAACTTTAAGAGTATAACTCCCAGAATTCCCCAGCTTCTTTTAACACTGCTCTAAAGTATGTCAAAGAATATTCTACTGATTACTGTTATACTTGATGTTTTTGTTGGTTAGCTTACAGTTTTGAAATAAAATTCAAATGGGCATGATACTTAATTACTTGGACAGTACAGTGCATGAAGTTCTGTAAACAAATAGAATTTCCCTCTTTTTATTAATTTAATTCATCAATTAATTAATTCAGAGTTTGAAGCAACTTTACTTTAAAATATATATTGTTATATTGTTTGTTGCATTTGCTTACTCTGGTGCTTCCATAATCTAGTATGCTGCTGTTTTCACTATCATTAATTCCACGAATGAAGGAAAATCTTGCAACACTAATTCCCTTCATTTCCTAGCACCAAGAACCAAGCCGGATGAAGATGTTACCATATGTCCACTTATAATATCCATTTTTCTGTATTTCATAATGTTTGCGGCTGATATCTCAGGCAACAATTAACCATAATTAATATGATGTTTTAATTTAGAAGATTATGGGTAAAACCATACAGTTGTTACTGATAGTTCTTAATACTATGTACCATTCCCCTAACAGCAAAAGTACTTTTCTATTATTTTATGATTCAGAGTAGTTTGTGCTCCTAAAGGAAAGTTGTGCTACCCTCCAAGAGACCCATTCATTTGTCTTTATGGTCTCTGTGCTGTCCCAGATTTAAAAATGGCAGCAAGCACAAGAGATCTGAGGAGGCGAGATCTGCCACATTCCAAGAAATTATGGTGGAACTATGCTATTTTCAAGGGAAGTATTTAGAAAGCTGACAGACTTTTCTGAGTATGCAGAAAATGTCTTTGGTTATTTATTTTCTGCAGCCTTGGAAGGCAGTAGAGGTACATTATTTAGAAACAGAATGAGACTAGTTCTTATGAGATAACAGCCCGATATTTATTATCTAACCCAAAGTCAATTTACATCAGTGATGAGGAAAAACAGCACCTTTCGGTTGTGTTTTGTTTTTGTTTTTTTCAAATGAAGTCCACCTATCACAATAAATAAAAGGTTTGCATTATATCTCTGGCGAATCAAATTTTGCATCCAGAAAATGAATCATGAAATGAAACAAAAGAATCAGAAAGAAGAGATTTTGGGGTTTGGTTTTGTTTGGTTCCCCTCCCCTCTTTGGCTGCACAAGATGGTGAGTGAAAAAGAGGTACAATGGCTACAGGAAACAATCATTCAGAGTAGAGGTGATTGAGACAGTATTGTTGCTTTGGATACTCCACCAGCAGACGATCAACCGGATTTTCCCTCTAGGGAAAATGTCTACTTGAAAAGCAGCTGAAGGAACTGACATAAAAGGTCCGTTGAAAAAAGTACCATCTGCATCCGAGATTGACAGGTAGCCTTCAGGGTGTATTACTTTCCTTACTGGTTCCAACAAAGTTAGGAGTCTTTTTTCATCTCATTACAGTGTGCACAATCTAGGGCCTTTCATAACTCCCATCTGTACATTTAAATCAATGAGCGTATTTTGTACATTTCTGAAATGATGGGGGGAAAAAAGAGAAATCTTTTTAAATTCAAATTTGAATCTAATTTGATCACTAAAAAAGGCCTGCCGCTGATATAGTTATAATGTAAAATATTTGACAGGGAAGAAAACGTAATAGAAGAGTTTCTAGATTATTCCCCACCCTTGGGCCAATAAAATTTTAAGTCATAAACAGGTCTGAGGTCTTCTGTGAACATTTTATATATTTGAAATAATTTTAAGTAGCTATATAAATCCATTTAAGCGAATTAGACCACTTTAGTCTCTCTTTTTAAGAAAAATATTTAGGATTAAAATAAGGAATAAGATTTTTTGTTTTCCAAAACAAAAGAATTGAAGTTACAATTTGTAATTTGTTTATCTTAAGGAATCCAGATCAGTCCTGATTAATAGAATTTTCCGTGAATTTACTTAGTCTGTTGGCCAAGCAAGGTGTAAAAATCTTTTTATCTTGATTTAAAGGTGCAATGGGTCAATAGGATTCAGCTAACTCTTTGTCTGCTAGGCTTTGGGATCACAACTAACCAGACCTAATGCTGTGAATCAGGAATATGGTTATCCTGCAGTGCTGAATTAAACAGAATATAAATAATGGATAATTAGTTCTGATTTTTTTATAAACAATTGAAGTAATACCATCAACTCCAGGGGACTTATTTAATTTAATTTAAAATATTCAATTACTTCTTCTGTTCACTCTGTGGAACATGATTGGTTGAGATTCATTCTATGGGCTTCTGACATGGGAGTGATTTTATCAGAGACTTAGAAAACTAATCCATTAAATTTAGGTCTACTAGTTTTTTAGAGTACAAATATTTATTTATTTAAGTTCAGAATTCTGTTCTTCAGTTCCGTGTAAGTGACTTCATTTTGATTTGTAAAATTTCTTTCCTGATTTATTACTTAAGAATGTTATTTTCTTATTGTCATGCTGATAAATTTTATTCAGTAACTATCGGGAGGGAAGCATTTTAATCCTCAAAGACCATTAACTTCCTTCTTTTTTGGATCACGTTTTCATTAATGTTGTTAGAGCTTAAATAAGACCATTTTATATTAGAATCATGTTCATTCTTTAAAACATTTAAACCAAGACAGATAATGTTTTGTAGAATATTTTCTAACCTCTTTTTTCAGCAATAACCATATTTATGTGTACACTCACAAGTGTAGGGCAGCCTGTACATGCTCTGCTGTGAGTCACATGACCAAGAGCATTAGGGAGGGGCTTAAAGCAGGATGGTAACCAATATTCCAAGGCCCTGTTCAACTGTATCTCATATTGGGAGGCCTTGAGATAATTTCCAAAATCTTTTCCCCACCCCTGCAACCTGATCTGACCCTTTTTAAAAATCCAGTCTTCAATCAGATTTCTTCCCTGAGACCAATTTTTCTCCAATTTTATGAAGTATTCAAAATGTTGTCATACTAAAAGACAGATTGACAAGGGTCCTGATCCCCTTTATATTGTTTCTTTTCAACATTTTGTTTGGTTCGGAAAAAAATAAGAAAGTGCTTTTATAAAGAATTGCATTTATTTCCGGATACTTACTTACCAGAGCCACTTATCCACTTTGCCTTTCATAGTCTCATTATCGACTTTACAAAAATACAAATTTCAATTTTTGTTGGATCTCACTTTTTTTCCTTGTTTTCCAAGTCAGTGCAGATTTATTTTGATTTATTTATTTGTATCCTACCTTTTTATTATTTTTACAAATATACAAGTATTTGTATATTTTTGTATATGTTCTATATTTTTAAAGCAGAAATTGCTCAATAATAAAATACCTGTACATACTAAGATACATGTATCAGTTAAATGTAGTAATTAATGCAGCATTTATGTATGCCACCTTGAGTAGTACAAAATGTAGCACCAGGTAAAACTAAATCTGTGGAGCATGTTTTTGTATGCTGTCTATTTCAGTACTGAGCTGTGCCACCATGCACAGCCAGACAGAGGAATATCCTGTTTTCTCAAATAAATGTTATTAAAAGTTTTACAAAAAGTATAACAAGGAAGGAAGGAAGGAAGGAAGGAAGGAAGGAAGGAAGGAAGGAAGGAAGGAAGGAAGGAAGGACCAATTTCCTTTGTAGCAAATATAATTATAAAAGCTTACTCTTTTCTATTAGTTTTTCTAATCATCAAAGCCACAAGTACATTTTTTCTCATTTTATGCAAAATGTCTGGTCAGCCATAGATATAGATATTGTTTTTTTCCCCCTCTAATCAAAGAGGTTAATTTAGTCACCTCTGCAAGTTCTACCATTTAGTATTATTATAGAGCTCTTGATCTTTTCCATTCTTACCTATGCAAATCTTTGAATTCTTTGTGTTTGCAATGTATGTTTTGGTGGGATGGTAGCAAAGATCAGTTTCTTCAATTTTTCCTTAAGTTAATCTCTACAAAAGTATTTTTTCTCTTTTTTAGCTTGCTACTACAGAATAATTAACTACCTGCATGCTTACATTTATAATGAAAATGTGTTTTACATTTGAGAAAGCCTTATGCAGAAAGAGTGAATTTAAATATGTCTTGTTCCAAGTTTCTCCTATCACTTTTCCCCCAGGAACCGAATAATTTTCTCAAGTATGTAAGCACTGATACAGGAACCTTTGCTACTTTATAATAGCCAGCATTGGACATCTGTCACACATACTGTATGTCATAACAAATAGATCATAAAATATTCTTCCAAAGCTACAAAAGTGAAAAGGCTGAAACTATTGTTACTTCAGTGCACTCACTCATAACTCCAATACTGTCAATATTAATTCCAACCGTATTTTCCTTATGAAACATTGAGATGTCAGGAGAGGTAGTAAATGAATACCAATGTTTCTAGGTACTTTTGTGGGTTTGTTTTTTAAATGGAGCCTTGCTTTCAGTACCTGTTACTGCCATAGATTCTCACACAAGGAAAATGTGCAGCTATTTCTTATTGCATGGCATTTGTAATGCAAGCTGATATTTAGGCTGTCTACAAATCAAGGAATCATACAGTTAGAAGGGGCCACTTACGCCATCAAGTCCAACCCTCTATCAGCCAACAAATCCAAATTAAAGCATCCCAGGCTGCCCAGTGTCTGGTTGAACACATTACAAGAAGGGAAACCCACCACCTGTCTGGGTAACTGGTTCTCTATCAAACTGGGCCTACGGTATGGAAAGATTTTCTTACATTTGCTCAGAATCTACCATATTATAGAATAGAATAGAATGATTTATTGTCACTTTGAATGTACACTAATCGGCATACATTAAAATGAAATTATGTTGCATACAGCTCTCAAAGGATGTCCACCTCTAACATAAAAATAAACATGACAAGACAGACAGACAGACATACAAAATTATGCATGTACCCACATACATTATATGACACAGAGAAACAACACAGTTCGTATGTATCCATGTACATGGCAAAAGAAACAAATCTTGCAAGTTTACCAGACGGATGGCCTACGGAACAAAGCTGTTAAAGAATATGGAAGTCCTGTTAAAAATAATTTGAAACCTCCTCCCAGAGGGGCGCAACAGAAAAAGACTGTGAAGTGGGTGTGTGGGGTCTCTAACAATGATTTGAGCTCTAAGCCCATAGTGCTTATAAGCAATATCCTGAATGACAGGAAGTGAGCTTCCTATAATCATCTTGGCTGTCCTTACCACTCTCTGAATGGACTTCCTATCTGAGGCACTGCTGCCTCAGATAGACTAAATATATAGATTAAATATAATTTTAATCTATCCTTACATAACCTGCACTTTTCGATTGATAAGGAATAGGGATTGGCCTTCTATATGACACATCCTTTCAGGTATTTGAAAAGTGAAGTCATATCCACCACCTTATCTTTTTAGAGCAAAAGATTCCCAATTTATTCAATGCCTCCTTAGAGGACTTCACTTTCAGTTTCTTTCTCATAGTTGTTACTGATCTCTGAATCTGTCCCAGTTTGTCTGTATATGCCTCTTAAGTTTATATTCTTAGCCTTTATATCTATCTATCTATCTATCTATCTATCTATCTATCTATCTATCTATCTATCTATCTATCTATAGTTTTCCTCTGCCTCTATAAAGATGTCCGTATTTTTTTTTATGAAAACTATGAAAAAACAGAGAACTTCTGATTAATTGCTCAAAATGAATAACATTTCATTTTGGCCTAACATTTCAGGTTTATCATAAACAATTACTGTTATATCCTCTGATTCTCTTAAAATAAGACACACAAATGATCTTGGAGGGATTTTCAAGACCATGGGCATTTATGGTCAACCTAGGTACAAACCTTTACATACTTATGTGTGATGTTATAATGCAATTACAAAAGATTGTAAAGTACAGTTTTCATCCCCTGCCCCCATCCCAAATATCCATATCTGAGGGTACAAGATACTAAGTTTCATGGGGGAAATAGGAGAATCTACCCACTAACCTTTCCTAAGCCAAAACTGTATAAACATAATAAGCATGAAAGAGAAATAATTTCTTAAAATATTCCAAAATATATTTTTACTGAAGAAAAAGATAATGACATACATAATTATAAAAGTAACTAAATAAAATCAATTTAAACATAAACAGCTTGCATCCATGATTTTATAAAAGATCAAGTGGTTCGCCTAGTATTTATCACATAGACCAGATAGGATAAGGCAAAAAAAAAAATCTCTATATCCTTATTATAGAGTAATCACTACTGGGGGAGATTGAGTCATTATTGCATGCTGTCTTTTGCAGATCAGAGATCAAATTAGGCAGAGGGGGTGATGATTCTGTTTATATTTCAAAAAGCTCTAGAGAAATTCTTTGAAATTTACCTGACTTTCTAACAGCTTCTGTTTGTGAAGTAGAACAGTAAAATTTGGGAACCGGTAATAATGGTTCTGCCTGACCCCATTCTAGGCTACTTGCTGGAGTCTGTTGGAATATCCAACAGTATAAAATAGTATAGCAAGAGGGCAGATGATTCTAGGCTACTTGCTGGAGTCTGTTGGAATATCCAACAGTATAAAATAGTATAGCAAGAGGGCAGACGATTTAAGTAACTGTGGTTTAAATCTAGGACCCAATCTAGGATTTGGTGAAGGCAATGTTATATAACAAAGAAGAGCAACCAAGATGATTAGGGGACTGGAGGTTAAAACATATGAGGAACAGTTGCAGGAATTGGGTATGTCTAGTTTAATGAAAAGAAGGATTAGTGGGTGACAGGTTAGCAGTGTTCCAGTATCTAATGGGCTGCCACAAATAAGAGAGGATCAATCTGTTTTCCAAAGCATTTGAAGGGAGGACAATAAGGAATGGATGGAAACTAATCAATGAAAGAACCAAACTAGAACTAAGGAGGAATTTCCTGACAGTTAAAACAATTAATCAATAGAACGACTTGCCTCCAGAAGTTGTGGTGCTCCAACACTGGAGGTTTTTAAGAAGAGATTGGACAACCATTTGTCTGAAATGGTAGAGGGTTTCAGGGGATTGAACTAGAAGATTCCAAGGTCCCTTCCAGCTCTGTTAACTTATGCCATGGTTATCTAGGAGGCAAATAAATGTGTTTACTACCTGATTGTGGCAACACAGACCTGATCTGTGGACTGTTGTGCAGATGACTTGGTCTCTCATGATATATTTCATCCTGGTACCGTGGTATAATGTTTTGAGGAACACTTTGCAGAGTGTTCTGCAAGGTTTGATATCACTATACTTACAGTGCCAATGTGTCCTACATAATAACATTTGAATGAGTGCTTATGTCTTGAGGAAGTGAATAAATTAAATTGAGAAAGAAACAATAATCCAGTTGATTCTTTTAATTCTGTCTAATTAGATTTATGTAGTAAAAGAAACTATTATAATACAAACTTACTAAGGATTCCTGGTTTAATAGCATCTGTGAAATTCTTATTTGAATGCATTATTAATTGTAAAAAAGATGGTAGGTGTATTTTTGAAAGTCTTTTATCGTATACTATATAGCAAATATTCATGACAGAAGGTAAGTGTAGAACACAATTTAAGGTTGGTTTAAAGTTATTTGAACACCAGAGGGGGAATAGTGTATTTATGTTTGACTGACCTACCTCTCAGCCGGTTGAATTTGTTGATGAAGTAGTTTTGGGCCATGCCACAGACAGAAGGCCTTGCACCTTGTACCATTTTTCCAAAGTACTGTATAGTGCCACTGTTTCATCTTTGTCACTGCAAACTCTCTTCTGCTCACACTGGCAGAATCATAATAAAAAGTGCGTAATATCAGTTTTTTTAAAAATTCTGGATATTGCTGTGCATACTTTTTATGTGGTTTATTTACCTGCAGCAACAGCATAATACTCTTGCCACACAGATTCATTAGAAAGGAGTTGGTGCTCCTAATTTTAAATATTTTTCAATAGATCTTCGATTTTTTATTATATTAGTAATTCTTTATCTCAGAAAAAGGGAGAAAATTAGAATTCTTTCAAAGGTGTAAAGTGTGTGTGTGTGTGTTCAAATGCATTTTCAATTATACTAAAACTTTCTTGAAACAAATTAGTGAACTTCAGTATCAGTTATGTAAAGGGAAATTAGTCATAAGCCAAATTATAGTGAACTTAATGTTTTATAACAATTTTCAATTCAGTGTGGTATCAAAGTCATAATATTACTTTATTATTCCATCCCTACCCTACACACATTTTAGGTCCAACTGTGCTGAAAATATCCGCAAGCATATCCTGCACACAGATAAACATGAAGGCGTAAAGATGTACAACTGCCCCAAATGTGAATATGGAACCAACATTCCAGTGGAATTTCGCAATCACTTGAAAGAACTGCATCCTGACATTGAGAACCCCGACTTAGCTTACCTGCATGCTGGTAAGGACATCTTTATACTCATTTGGAGACACTTACATGATTGTGAAGCAAAAGCTCCTTTAAAGCAAAGAAGGCAGTTTTAAACTCAATCCAGGTACCTTCAGTGACTTTCATACTTCTGTGCAACTTGCAGTAGTTTTATTTGTGTGTGTTTGCAAGACTTAATTTTATTTAGGATTTTGCCCAAAATGTGGTCAGGGCTAAATCAAGTAAGAAATAAGTATTTAAGCAGAATGCTGGACCAAGTATTACACATGACACCTAAGGCTAGATATTTGATGTAATTTTTTTCTGAAGTGGCAAACTGTAGTCTTCCAAACACTTTGAGATTTCAATAGGGTTGAAATGCTCCCAGTTCGGACCGGTCTGGTAGTGATGGCAGCGGGTGGTTCGGAGAACTGGTAGCAAAAATCCCTGCCCCCCCACCCCCGTCCATG
>JANHZT010005456.1:60423-71984 GCA_032468215.1 Stegonotus admiraltiensis
AAGTATGAAGGCTATTGCTTAATGCATTGTAAGCCACCCTGAGTCTCCGGAGAAGGGCGGCATATAAATCAAAGCAAGCAAGCAAGCAAGCAAGCAAGCAAGCAAATCAATCAATCAATCAATCAATCAATCAATCAATCATATATTCTATATAAAATGTCCTTATCTAAACTATAAAACAAATAAAAAGGTCAGGAACAAAATCAAAGGAAAACAGAATGAAATCTTGGAGATATGTAAACAATATGATGTACGGCAGGGGCCTCCAAACCTGGCCACTTTAAGACTCTCAGAATTCCACAGCCAGACCTCTGTTGTAGGAGGATTGCCAAAGGTAGAGGTCAAGCAAGGGCTGAGCTTGGAGTCAATATGTTGCCGTAAATGACATGAGCACGACATCCCCAAAATCCATGAAGACTTATTTGACAGTTTAGGTTATTCTTGTAACATAGGTGGTAAACAATAAAATTTCAGCCTGAGGCTATTCACAGGTAGAGTTAATGTAGCTACTGTATCTAATGTACTAAATGGTAAACAGTGATCCAGTTTGAATCAACCTACTTGTAGGACACTTATTTATTGTATTGCTTGTTGTAGAATTCAAAAATGGACTAATTTCTAACACTTTTAAATTATTAGCCTTTATATTATTAGCTTTTATAATCTTACATAAAAATAAAATCCTCACTATTGTATGTGGCATAGTGTGGTGTGGTGTGATGTAGTATGGTGTTGCAGTGAATAAATTACTTAAGTCAGTGGCAGTGGTGAAATCCACTTACCTTCACTACCGGTTTGCAAATGGGAGCACACGCGCTTGCTCTGTGCATGCGCAGAGCATCAAAAACGAGACATGATGACGTCTGGGGGGGCAGAGCCTCCTGCCACTGGCGCTACCAGTTCATCCAAGCCAGATAGAACTGGCTGCATTTCACCACTGGTCTGTGGATATTATGTGTTCTCTCTAGTGTACAGTTATCTCCATGTTCACGTCAATAAACCAGAAAATTATTCAAAAATATGAAAAAAGATTTTAAAAAGTTATAGCCCTATAAATAAATAAATACACAAATATTAAAGTAAATGATTCTTTATTTGATAAAAGCAAGATTAATACAATAGCTTAATTAACAAGCTTCTAAACTTTTTGGGAATGTTATTATTATAATTAAATAAATTATATTTATTTCATAACTTCTCAATCATGCCATGATACATTTAGTCCGTAACTTCTCTTACAAGCCCAAGTTTGTAATTTTTACCAAAAAAAAAAAAAGGTTTAGAAGATCTACCAGAACACATTTGTCTAAAGACTTTGAACTGTTATTTAAAATAGGTAGCTCTTTTTTCCTGAAAATTTTGGATTATGCAGTTCATTTTTTTTTCTTCTGTTCAGTCATATCCCATTCTCAGAAACTGCCTGGACAAGTCCCTACAATTTTCTTGGCAAGGTTTTCAAGAAGTGGTCTGCCATTATCTCCTTCTTAGGGTTGAGAGAAGGTGACTGGCCAACGTCATACATGATTTTGTGTCTAGAATTTACAGTCTCCCAATTTCTAGCCTTGTGCTTTAATCACTGCACCAGATTGGCTCTTTTATAGTACATAATGGTGTCCATATCTATTGTTTTCATAACAATAAGGGGTCTTGTGGTGCACTGGTTAGTGAAGAAGAGCAGCAGGGGAAACTTCATAGGTACATTGCAAGTTTTGGTTTATTATCTGCTTCTTTCTAATCTGCTGTGCAAAATTTGCTAGATAATGTCAAGACTGAAAACTAGTATTGACTTCATAAAGAATTAGACTTGATAAGACCTTCCTAGAGTAAGCGCTACTATCAGTGTGATAATCTGTTAGGCAGTTAACAATTGTAGAAAATTATCTACCTCGTTATTTTAGTGGGCTATGTGTTTAAGGGGATACAAAAGTGGTCCACATTAGGTTTTAACTTTCTTACGGTGCAGAATTTCTCACAACTGATAACCATAATGACATAATGCAAAAGAGGGCATCATCATATAGTTGCGGAAACATACCTGAGAACTAAGATTAACACAGAATTTACTGTGGTTTTCTTCACCCTAAATCTTTCAATTCACTTTCATTTAAATAATAATAACAAAAAAATGTTAAAAGAAACGAGAGTATCTTTATTTATTTTTTACAAGTTTTTCTAAATTATGACTACATTTATTATTTTCCTTATTCTCCTTTCAGAATCTCTATATTGTACGCTAAAGTTATTATGGGTTTATTTTATTATATATATTTCTGATCATTTGTACCAACATTTTCATAATTCAGCTTGCTTCATATTATCTTTCAAACATTCAATAAAATGCTAGTATTTTGTGTGATATTCACTTTTCTGTATTCACCTTCCAAATGTGAGAACATATTCTTCCCAACATATACGGAATCCAAGAAAACACCCGCCAAATTTAGAGGACAAATATGAATTCTGTTCAAATTGATTCCCTGAATCATTTTTTAAATTTGAGTTAAGACATTGATGGACATGATTAGCATTCTACAGCACTGTAGAGCTTTACTTGGGGAAAAATATTTTCTCCATAATGTATATAGTCTAAAATTATAATCATCACTGAACAAATGAAATCTTGTTTTTCTTGTAATTTTAAATGGCAAGTCTTTGGGGCCTAATAAGATGATAATACAAAGTATCTATTTTAATAAGTAATATACAGAATAAAAATAGTGTCTTGTAATAATATATTTTGATATGTTTGAGGATCACTCTATGGATGAATGGAGCCAAAACCCTTTTAAAAACAGGAAGGTTTCCTCTGTTACACTACTGTGTATCATCTAATATAGGTTATTTTGTTGACTAATTACCAGTGAATTTTTATTTATGCTTTTTAATTAACCATTACATATTAAATAACTCACATAAATTTACCATCTGCTCTGGGAGGAAAACTCCACTAGTAATGTTTCAGCATGGAGAGAAATGACAATAATCTAATTCACGTGGCCCCACACAACATTTGTTCACACTATTGTGTTCACCATTTTTATCACTTTTACAAAAGAGATGCCTTGTTTAGCCTTGTCTACTTTATGGTTGGTTTTTACAGAGCACATTTTTCCTTAACAGTAACCATCAGCGGGTCATTCCCTGATGTCTCATGGTATAATGTAGCTAAGGATTGTTTAATTTATATACATATACATATTATGGCTAATAATGAAATCACTTCAAATTGCATTGTCTTTAATTCCTGTGACACCATTTGAACAGTGAGTAAAGTATTTAATTACCTTTCTAAAGAATGTAGAATTGGGGGCGGCAAATAAGAGGATGAACCAAGAGTAGCCATCCTTCCTCATTCTAAATCTTTTTTGAGAAAAATGATGGCAAATACAAACCTTCCTCTCTTAATATTATAGAACATGCTTATCACTGATTTCCACTCCTATGGAAAATACCAAAGTCCAGCCACAGCAGGTTGATTACACACTTGTTACCTGTAATTCAATACAGTAGTGCTCTGTTTACAACCTCTAGCTTTTCTGGGCTGTCAGTTAGGGCAATCAACACAAAGAGCAAAGCCTTTGGAACTAAACAAACAATGAGGGGGGGGAAAAACATTCAAGCCTGCCAGTAATCCTTCACAGGTAATTTAACAGCTTTTGACTACAAGGCATCAGATGTTGTAGATGTCTGCCGAGTATGAAATCTGACATTCTGTCTTGCCATGTTCTGCCAGTAGAACGTTCGTAATCTCTTGCTGAGGTTCACCACAGCCCCTTCAGTGCATTGTGCTTTCACGCTGAACTTAAATGGTTTTATTATGACAGACATCGGCTCTTGTGTCCTGTCACACGTGTGTCATGTAATCTCTTGGTGCCATACATGGGGATGATTTGAAATTTGGAGCTGAGCTAAATTGGAGTATTTGAACACAGCTTTTCTTTTAAAGAACACAACACAAATTTATCATCTCTCTCTTAAAAATTCTGAATCCCACCCCCCCTTTTTTTAAAAAAAAAACCTGTTCATGAAAGATTTAGGTAGTAGATCTAAGGAAAACAATGATTAGCACGGCAGGACAATTCAGGTACAATTCAGACATTATTTTAAAAATGTATCTTTATGTATAATACTGTGTACTTTAATTTTTTTTCATGCTAGTTTAGGCTCAGTGTTTCTTGTTCATTTTTCTCATTAGCAAAAATGCTAAACACAAGGCAATTATAAAAGTAAATCTAGGGGAGAGCTTTATTATAAAAGCATGTCTACTTTGGAAAGGCTTAAAGGTTGTATATTACACATACATGCACATGTATATTTTTACAGTGTGGGTGGCTATGAGGTTGTTGCATTCTGATATATTGGAAAAGTTTTTTTAATAGTCTGAATCATGATTATAGTAATTATAATCTACTAAAGCTCTCCTGTCTGTTTGTATCTTCCTGTTAGCTCAAACAGTGCATTGTACCATATATTTTTGAATCAAGGTTTATGCAACAGTGTTTGTTCTTTAATAGGAATTCCAAAATTCCATGGGCACTTTGGAATCTCATATTTGGATATTCTTATTAATCAGTAGTGGAATTCAAATTTTGTCACTACCAGTTCTGTGGGCGTGGCTTGGTGGACGTGGCAGGGGAAGGATACTGCAAAATCTCCATTCCCTCCCCACTCCAGGGGAAGGATACTGCAAAATCTCCATTCCCTCCCCACTCCAGGGGAAGGATACTGCAAAATCCCCATTCCCTCCCTAGTCTTGGGGGAAGTATATTTCAAAATCTCCATTCCCACCCCACTCTGGGGCCAGCCAGAGGTAGCATTTGCCAGTTCTCCGAACTACTGAAAATGCTACCGGTTCTCCAGAATCTGCTGAATAGCACCCCTACTATTAATATTTCTATCAATATCTGTGGAAAAATCAGATACAAAGATAAATGAGTCTTGAAATAAAAAACTGAACTTAGATGCAGCCTTCCACTATCCAAATGTGTTCAGTGATATATTCCATCACTCTCCTAGCATACAATACCTGTAGAGGCTGAAAAAGATAAAACTTTGTAGTCCAAACTGAGAAATGCAAAGTTAGAAAACATTCCATATTGAGGCAGACTAATATGACCATCCAAGGATTCTTTAAATTGATCAGAATCTTCATATATTCAATAATTTTCTATCCAATTCATGGTTTATGTAAGATGCTATGTTCTGAATTCATTCATCCTCCTTTTATCATATAACTGTTTTAAAATGTGTATGACATGAAAGATGATTTAGATAAAGCTATTCACTTTGCGTTTCCATTATTCTCTTAACTAATTGTAAGCATTTATTAAACAAAAAACAATTTCTTATTTGTGTGATTTGCAAGTATTCCAGAGACTGGGTGCTAAAATAGAAATTTCTCTTCTAAATAATCCCCTCTTTGAAATCGAGGAATACCAAGAGTAAAAGGTAAACTTCCATTGATATCTAAAGTTCTCAGCGGTCAGGTGCAGACAATGAGATTTTTGGTTTGTTAAACCATAATAATACAACTCAGAATAAAAAAAGTGTTTCTCCCATGTGTCTTTGTTAACATCCTGGTTTAATTAAACTACCATTGGTCATAAAAAAGCCACCATAAATTAGCCATAGTAAAAATAAGAAAGTGATTTAATATCAGCTAACTAATATATTTAAAGTTGGTTTAAATGTTCACATCTGATCATACATTTACAAAACTCACATGTAAATCCAATTCAAGAATCAGCAGGAGGATAAAGCAGAAAAATAGAGAAGAAAATAATAAGACAATGCCACTTACATAATCGGCTATAGAGCTGACAGACCAGCTGCCTAACTATGATTAGTCCTTTTTTTAATAAGCTTCCTAAAGATTTTTAAGGAGTGATTTGGAGGATGACAATCTGGTTTTCAGAAAAAACTTTTCATTGTCTTAGAAATCATAAGCTGTGAAAATGTACAAAATTGCAACACATTTCAGTTTTAATCAATTGTTGTTATGTAAAATAACATAGATTTGCTTGATGGGGTAGCCATGAAGCCATAATATGATATTGAAAAAAATGTATGTAGTGAGTGATCAATAGGTGAGTTTTCCAATATAATGTTTGACTATATTGGGGTAGATAAGGCTTTCTTAGTCTGTGGTTGATAATTCACCAAACTTACTACATCTAGAAGTCATGCCAAACTTATATTAATGGGAGGACAATGTCTGGTTGCACTAATAGTTAAGGGTCTATTTTAGGTTAGGACACTGTTAGATCTTATTTGGAAAAAGAAATAATTTGAAACTGCAGTTCTGGAGACAGTTCTTCTAGGGGTAAGTTTATTAAAATCCATGACAAGCTTGTACAGTATCTTACTGATAGAAAAGGACAATTCAGACATTATTTTTAAAAGTCAGGAAAACTATTTAATATTTACAGATCTATTTCATGGAGTGTCAAGTATATATTACATACAATGACCCTGCAACAATTTATTTATTTCTGTATTTATTTATTTATTTATTTAAAAGATTTATGTGGCCACCCATCTATAGTCTTTCTATATTTGTTTGTTTAAAATATTTATATGGCCACCCATATTAAGCAATTTTGGATGACTCATATTCTATAGACATTAAAATGTCTTTAAAAATAAATATACAAATAAAAAGTATTAGGAAAATGGCTTTATTCCCTAATTCTGTCAGCAGATCATATCGGAGGAAAAATTGTCCAAATCAAACAGCTTGCTTCTTTAAGTTTTAAAGAAACAAAAAATGTGTTTGGTGTTAAATTTCAGGAGTTAAAAGTCTTCAGGTACTAACATTTTACGTCAGAAGTTTATTTTCAGATAGATGTTCTGTTTTCAAGTATTAGATGTTTTTTTCATTTGCTGCCTTCTGAAATGTAAGCGGTATAAAAAAATTTGGAAACAAAGCACTGAGGTTATATTTTTCTACACCATATTAATCTATGTGTGGAAGTTTATAAGACCCCTTGGGTATGTTTCAGAGTTAGCAAGTGCCTCATTGTGTTCATGATGGATTCACATGGAAGAAAAATCTATGTAGTTGTCACTGTGTGAATAGACTCCCCATACTTTGAACTTCAAAATTTAATGCCCTTGATTTTCTGCTTTAAACAACTTGAGTCTTAAGCAAAGAAAATTACATAGTTGTCCAGTACTCTCATATTTGAAATTATAATTTTGGAATCATATTAAAATAACCATTCCCAACCTGATTTCCTCCACATGCTTGAAATTCAACTCCCATCATTTCCAATGTGTTGGTAACTCATAACTGAAAAAGCCTGCTCAGGGAAATCTGAAAACAATTATGTTTATTTACTGGCTTGTAACTACTCAGAAAACTTTCATGACTCCAACACCTTAATTAGTAGAGCACATGACTGGATGGCTTGCCACCAAATCCTACCTTTATTCATGACTAGAGAAATCAAAGTTGTAAATATTCTGTCATTTTTATTTTTATTTAGTTGCTTTAAGTGAGATATTTACTGTGCCTCAAGAATGTGAACTGGCCATTAGGTATTTTGGTTCTTCTGCAGGGTGCTAACCAGGTGATTATTACCCACTCATGCTACTGTATTATTGAAAAATGGTTGTTGCAAAAGTTATTTATTTTTTAAGGATTGCATGATGTCTGGCTATTCTTGTAAATTTTTGTGCATATGTATCAAGATATAAGGTTATAATATATCTTTTATAAGGTCTAATAAGATTTCCAGTAAATTTGTAATGTATGTGCCTACCAGTCACAGAATGTTCATGGCCCATATTATAATCAGTCCCTTGTTTAGAAATTCTGATTGCTATAAACTCAGGGTTAGGATTTATGAAACATAAGCCAAATGTGAAATTATAAAATAATAGTTACACTAATGAGCACTATTCCATCTAACATAATACTGTCCTTCGTATAGCCGGTTTTAGATCAAGTGGAGTGTTAACCTTTTATTTAAGTAGTTTTAATATTCCCTTAATCCTAGGGCATCAAGTGATAGCCAAGAGCCCCCAAAATTGAAATGTACTACAATATCACCAAACTTCACAATTTTTTTTAAAAAAGCAAAAATATCCAAATTGTCAAAATAAATTGGCATAATTTTATGTTTCTCTTTAACTTTTTAAACCAGCTTACTGTGGTTACCCAAAACAGTAGTAATAGGGCTGGTGAGGGTAAAGCATAGAGCACTAGGGAGAGTTTGACTTTCCAAAAATGATGATTCACAGATTTGTTATAATTCTTTTATCATGATAATTTGATCAGAGGAGAAACTATTGCTACCTTTTGCTATTCACTAGCATCTTAAAAGAAAGCACTTGGTTAATTCCAAATTGTCCTGACTTCAGTTTTAAAGAATAAATCCGTCAATATTTAATTTCATTCCTTAGAATTTCACTTTCATTTGGAACTCCTCCCATCATGTAACACTAAGTTCAGCAGTTTTCAATTTTATTTTCTGTCATGCTAGGAAAAGATAGCCTTCCTATTGTTCCAACTAATTGCTTTCACTCTATCAGTTGCTTATGATCTGGAGTAAGCTGTCTGTCATCTTAAGCAAAACAGTTGACCTGACTGCTGAGATCTTAAGTAATAGACCTTAATTTTGGCATTTGCACAATTTCTTTCAGTGCTGTAATATTTTCAGGATTGACCTAGATATAAATAGATGATCCTTTTGGAGCAGAAAACAGGCATTGTAATCAAGATTGAAATATTCCCTAATATTTCCCCATCAGCATGTTGCACTTTTTTGTGTATCCATAGACATCTCAGATTATATGGGTTTTCAAATTTCTGCTTCTTGAAACAGCCTCTGATGGCCCTTGAAAAATGTATCCAAAGGTCATTTTCCTCTGATGGTGAAGTTACCCATGAGACGTCCAGAGTTTCTATCTGAAGGATAAATTAGCCAATCATTCACAACTCCCACCGCAGGTCGCAGTGGATCCCACCATTACTATCATCTTCTGACTTGGTTTTTATTCAACTGATTTTAGTCTTCTACAAAATGCTTAATAGAAAATTTGGTTGGCAGTTAAGGTTTTCTGCAAGAGTGGAGCTGCTTGCTAAATCCAAATTTTTTTGCACATGTTTAGCTTCTCTTTTGATTAACTGTAATAAGAAGTAGCATTGCATAATGCCTGCTACAGATCTGTTTAAATTGGACACATACATTTATGGAATGTCTTAATATTTTTTACTTTTCAGAAATTTGATTTAAATGAATGCATAACTGAAGTGTTTTACTTAGCCTTATTCAATTCACTTATAACAAACTGGAAAGAGCTATGCAAACTTCTAGAGAGAAAAGTAAGTAGAGCAAGTGACAGAAATAGAGAACATTAAGCTAATCAAATTAATGATTAAATTACTATTTTACATTCAATGGTATCTGTTTAATTTTTTTCAGTTATGTTAGACTTTGTTCTGAAATTTGAGCAAAATTCTATTTTTAATATGTTTTGTGTATAAGCCTTTACCATTCAAAATCTGTTATCCCGTGCTATTCTGAAAGAAAGATAGAAAAAAAAAGCTCAGGAAATCCATCTGGGTAAATAAAGAACAAAGCCAAACATTAAATTCTTGATACAAACCTGAGAGAAAAGATACGATGAGAGGAATATATAATCAAAGAAAGCATTTATTTTTTTAATCACTAGAAAGAGATTAAGCAACCTTCTGAAAAAAATAACTGTTATTGTATTTTACAGATGTATTCTTGACATATTTTGATTCCTTTTGCTATGATCTTTATGTATAATCACTAGAAACACTGAGTAAAGATTGACACGATATTACAATGGTATTGCATTGTATTAAGTGAAGAAGTAAGCAGGGTAACAGAAATTTAATGATCTTGTAAAAAGTGCCCCAAGTAATCTTTGATCAGTAATACCTAAATCATAGCATTAAAGCTAGTCACCTCTTCAGTATTATATACTTTAGATTAAATAAATAAAGGAAATTTTCTCCAGCCATATTCAGGTTATAATTTCACAATCAAATGTTTATGGGAGGACATAAGAAAACTTTACTGTCATTTTTTTTACTGTGAGCACACCGGCCCACATAAAAATGAAATTCTGTGCCTGCTCTTAAGAGAAAATGTATATCTACCTAAACATATACATAACACACACATACACGTGCTATATAGAATAGAATAGAATAGAATAGAATAGAATAGAATAGAATAGAATAATTCTTCATTGGCCAAGTGTGTTTGGACACACAAGGAATTTGTCTTTGGTCATATGCTCTCAGTGTACATAAGAGGAGAAAGGAAAAAGAAAAAAGAAAAAAAATACATTCATCAAATATACATACATATATACCTGCACCATATATACATACACAGACAGACAGACACACACACACATATATATTAATCATTGTATTGTATTGTATATTGTAGAGGAGTGCTGTGAGTGGCATATACATCATATGAGCAAAGCATCTTAATCAATTTTTGAATAAAAATTCAAATTATCACTCCAAATCAGTAACAGTTACTATATCATATGCAGTTTTTATTGAGCTGCTTATGCCAATTAAAAACTAGCTTTAGCTTGCCATTCACAGTAGCTTTAGACAACCTCATTCTACTGAAGTTCTTCAAATGCAGCAGTGAAGTGGCCTAATGAGACACTTAGACATCCAAAATATGACAAATGGGACAGAGTCATTTGACTCCGTCCCATTAGCTTCTCATTAAAATATCCTGCTCAAATACACAAAGTCTTAAAGAGCTCCAAGCACTATTCAATTGTTGGATCTGTTTCACGGTTGTAAGGATTGGGTAGTGGCTATTATCCATGCCCATGAACTGTTCAAAAATAATTTAATGACTCCTGTGGTTCCACACAGCTTTATTGTTGCTGTTATTGGGCAAACTATTGTTCCACCACAACTTGAACAACATTATATAGTAAGCCTTTTACAGCTACTGTACTGCATAATTTAATAATGATTTATTAATGTATATCTAAAAATTTTAATGAGCGTTTTAGTTACAGTTGGAGATATTTATTGCTTGCATTATTTAGTTGTTGCAAAAATACTAGAAAAGGATATTGGACATTATTAGCTGGAGAAGCTGAAAAAAATACATATGTTCTGAGCAACTGTCACAGTTGTCCCTTTTTCAGTATTATGAGGAAGTGAGCAAAAAAAAGCAATCAGAGAACATCTTTCTGTAATTTGCTTAGCATTACATTGTATTTGGCTATTTGACTTGTGCACTAAAATTGTGAGCTTAGAAGAAATTCAAACTTTAGGCCACTGAGTTTATGAACAGTCAGTGGCTATATCATCTAAAAAAGTCTTATTTAATAAATTAATAGCCATCAGAGTCATAAGCTAGACTTAGAAGTAGAAATTGTACATTTCAATAAAATAATAAAAAGTAGGACGGGAGCCAGTTTGTCTAGTGGTTAAGGCACCAGGTTAGAACCCAGGAGTCTGTGAGTTCTAGTCCCACCTGAAGCATGAAAGCTGCCTAGGTAATTTTGGGCCAGTACCTCTCCTATTCTCTCTCTCTCTC
>JANHZT010005456.1:81714-87246 GCA_032468215.1 Stegonotus admiraltiensis
GTATCATCCCAGCTCATAACTGTAGGCTCATTTTATTGAATGCCTCTATGTGGGTTTAATTATTTCTTTTTCTTATAGCACAGTACCATTTTGGAATCCATAATTATAATCAACCAATCAGTGAATTAAAGGAATTTATACTGTATGCTGTTGCAATCTAGCTGTAGTTGTTTACTGGAATTAATAGAATTTGTTTCCATATTATGCTGCTTATTACTACCAATAACAACAATGTGGAATATAGGAAATTGCTTACATAATTAAAGAAACAGACAAAAAATGCATGCTCAGGTAATATGAAAAGCTTGTTACACTAAGGTAGACCTTTGTTCCATATTACTCAGAAGACTGATAGATCTATATCCTAGCTACTCCAGGCATTTTTTAAAAAAAAATCTGGTGGAGTACTACAGCAGGACAGGTCTGGGGGAAAAACTGATCAAGTTTATACTTGATTATACATTGATGGTAGAAAACCTAGAAATCCCAGAGCTGTAGTTTAGTCAAGGAACTTTTTAAAAACTCCTGAAATAAAGAAAAAGTCGTGCTTCTGTTTTTTGTCTCACTTAGCCACTGCATGAGATAGGCAGCCATATAAATTTGTTTAAATAAATACATAATCCACCATACTTAAGATGAACTATAGAGAGCACATATCTAGAGCTGAAGAAGTTAAATATTAGGAGAATTAAAATATTCAAGGAGCTGTATCAACTTTATGCGGGTGAAGAGTTATAATGTTTGGGACTTCCTTAGATCAGGAACAATGAAGGAAGCTATGATTGAGCTAGGTAAAGTTCTTTGGATGTGCAGGAGCTGGATTAAGAGAAATCTCTCTTTTATCTCTCTTATAATACTGAAATATATAGTCAATCAGTAGTTAGAAATTTAAGATAGATAAAGGTATGTAAGTTTAATGGTGGGATTAGTTGTCACAAGTTATAGTTATGGATGCCAGTTATGGATGGCTTTAAAGGAAGATAAGACCATTTTGTAGGGAGAGATTGAGTTTCTTCATGTTTATTACTCATAACTGCTATATACAGTAGAACCTCTGGTCACGACCATAATTCATTCCATAACTTTGGTCGCAAACCGATTTGGTCATGACCTGAACCTAATTTGGAAATTTGGCGCTTAAAAAAAAAAATTATCATGGAAGGAGAAATTGACCGCAGAAAAAAAATGTGAATTTTTTGGTCAGAACCCAATTTGGTCATGGTCAAAAGCATTCATGACCAGAGGTTCTACTATATTCAGAAACATTATGTCTCTAGATGTAATTTGCTAAAGAAACTGGAAAGCTATTATGTGTAGTTCCTGCTAAGGAATCCAGTAGTGAGTTTTTATGATTTGTATAGTTTCATAAGGTATTTTTCAGATGTAGCTTAAGGTACCATTAAGGTGCCACACGAAGTATATGTTCTGCAAGCAAGCTACAATCTTTCTCAATTATTATTTTTCATTTGTTGACAGGTAGATCTCCTATTCTTCCTCCATACTTCTGCTAGTTTACAAACAACAAATAAAAATTGTACTATTAGTAATCACATCTCTTATTATTATTACAGTAACTCTGGGCCAGTAGATTAAACCACATTTTAAAAACTCTAGTTCCTGTTTTCAGCAATCAAGTTTAGGATTCACAGCTTATTATTTCACCTGCATTGTAGTTGATGAGGTAAATAGGTTTTGATTTAGATTTAAAGAGGGTTTGGAACAAGCGTTATTTTAAAAAGAGATATATGGCATGGAGGAGTTATGTCACTACTGATCCAAGTTATGGATTTTATTTTCATGAGTGAAAGAGGGTGAACATCAAGGAGTTTCAAAGTAGGACAAGTTAAACAATATCCCAGAAAAATAATAATAAAACAGATAGTTGTGATGACTAATTTCATTAACTGTGTTATTACATGCATGTAAATTGCATTTACAAGTCAAACTATAGCTAGTTGTTCTTATTGAAATGTAGCTCTCGTATGCCATGTGAAAACACAGTGACACATAACTAGTTATAAAAAATGAAATATTCCATCATACCCAATATATCTGTGAATAAATGAGATGTGCAAAAGAAGGGGGGAAACAACTTAAGCGTTGTTGAAAAGATTATATGAGAATAATAGAAGAGGGTTGGGGTTTTTTTTAATTTTATTGATTATTCCCAGAACTTTACGTTTTGTAGTTAGATTGACAGCTGAGTTATTTGCCCATCCCCAGTGGCTGACAATAGATAATGGAAAGGCTTTTACTATGATATAACAGCACAGAATAATTTCTAATTTACTACTGTAGTTCTCATCAAAAGTACCTCCACAAAAACACTAGATTTATCTCTTCAATTACTGGAATTTCACATTTACTTTAAAGAGACATGTTTCTATAATATGACAGGTTTTACACATTCTGAACTTATTCAGAGATTTCAGAATAATCAGACAAAAATATACGTGAAAGCAATTGTTTACAGTACTTGTATTATTTTTTGGTCCATTTTTATTCTTTTTGCACAGTAGTGACTGAACCAAAGTTTAAACAAAGACTTTTATGAAATATGTATCCCTTCCAGTTCAAATACTTTTCTGACTTTAAATGTGTTCCCAACATTGGACGTATAGTAATAAAGTAGCGTAAGTTCACTAATTACAGACAAGCACAATTGTTGTGTGATTCTAGAGGTCATGCCTGGCATTCACATTTAAATAATTAAAATGATTCAAAATCCTTGGAGAAGTTGCACCTCTCGAATGCAGTTCAGGATTTTGGTATGGTGGAAGAAGTAGCCAGATCTTACATATTGGGTGAATAATGGAATAAAACTGTAAATATCTTTTTGCATTTATCTATAGCAATACCTTTGGGGAGAGGTGATTACTTGAGACAGCAACAGGTCCTCCTGCAAGATCAAACTATTTCTTGTGATTGGTTGCCCAATCACAGTAATTTTTTTAATAGAGGAGTGATTATGGGAAGGTAAAGAAAAAATAAGAAAAAATTACTGTTGCTTCCTTAAAATCTCCCCCCCCCATAGTGCTTTTCCCTCCAAACATTTGATTTTTAAAAAATTTCCCATCTTTTCTTTTCTCCCTTCAGTTTTATTTGATTTATAGACAATATTTTGCCAGTTGCACTACTTTTATTTTGTTCTTCTTACTCATACATCATATCTACAAACCATTAATCGCTAACTAACTTTCATGTTTAAAAATTGTGTAAATAATTATAACTATTAATAATAAAATAATGGAAGAAAGCCTATCTGTTTGGTTGACTGTATTTCCTCCATCTACTACTTTATATCAACTATCCCTCTAGTTAAATTTGGACTTGCTCCTTTTTTGAGGGGAGGGGAAACGTCATCCTGGAGCCCTGAAAGTAAAAAGGTAACATTTGGCACTCACTTAAGCTTTGATGGTTTTCTCAATGCCACAAGATAAACTCTCCCAAGATTATTTTGTGGTTGTAATATCTTCTTTGGAGAATAGTTTGCTAAGTAAATGAATCTCAGTTGCATAGGCTTTACTAAAGGTAAAGGTTCCCCTCACACATATATGCTAGTCGTTCCCAACTCTAGGGGGTAGTGCTCATCTCTGTTTCTAAGCTGAAGAGCCAGCGCTGTCCAAAGACATCTCCGTGGTCATGTGGCCGGCATGACTAAACACCGAAGGCACACAGAGCACTGTTATCTTCCCACCAAAGGTAGCCCCTATTTTTCTACTTGCATTTTTTACGTGCTTTCAAACTGCTAGGTTGGCAGAAGCTGGGAAAAGTAACAGGAGCTCACCCCGTTACGCGGCACTAGGGATTGAAACCACTGAACTGCTGATCTTTCGATCGACAAGCTCAGCATCTTAGCCACAGAGCCACCATGTCCCTGGCTTTACTAGGCAAGGCTAAAATGCTATGTTTAAAATAGCTTCGACAAACAAACAAAAATTATGTTTGAAAGAAGACAAAGAATGAGCACAGCGATTTGATGAAATAGAATCAAGTAGCTGAAAGAAATGGATACTTATAGAGACGTGTATAGGGCAATTTCCTGCATAAATCTATGAAGCTACTTAAGAAAGGAAAAATGGAGAGGAACAAATGAAAAAAAACTAACAAGATGAGGAAAGGGTGAATGACAAGTTGGCTCACAAATTAGCTGTGGAAATGTGAGTTATTTAGCTGAGCATCCTGATTTGACGTTCTCTAAAGCTCTAAAGAAGATCCAGTTGTCACAAGCACATTGTGCATTAGCTCAAATTAAAGTTTGAGTTTAAAAAAATTCCTTTGAAGGAATGCTTTCAAATAAATGTATTTGACAGGCATGCATTGTAGCAGATGTTAGTTAATCTTGGAGTAAAACTGACTGAAGTATTTGAGAAAACTCAGATAATGTCAGTGGTACAATTTATGTTACCAAGTGCAGATGTAAGACATCAAGTTCTCAGACTGATGGCAGAATTAACAAAAAACACCATCTGCTTCAATAATTATCTGGAAATATCCTTATTCTTGGATTTGTTTTAATACCACTTAGTTTCCAGCTTTATTTTATCTGTGTTTGCACACCAATGAGGCTAGATTTTGCAAAATGAATACTCATTCCATCTGATCATTTAAAAATGTGTTTTTGCATGAATAATGAATCTTTGAATTGTTACTAAACAAGCAAATTATTTGCATATGTGTCACATCGGTTATCAAGTTTGCACATGTGACAGCTTCAACAGCCATCATGTAAAATGCATAGAGCTTGTAACCATATGTTTTTGTTTGACAAAAAGCTGAAACTCCAGATCAATTTTCAATATGGAATGCACAAATTAACACTTTAAAATGTACCACAATATGTAGAGCTTGGCAAAATCGGCAGAAATAGCATATTTCTCGATATTAACTGATATCTTTGGGTACGACCTTAAGGTATTCAATCATTTTGATTAAAAGACTGATTTCTCATAAAACTACAGTCTGTTGAAGGTGCAAAACCAATGACATTTGAGCGTTCATATATTTTCATAAACTTTGAACAATGTCAGTGAGACACCTCTTCAATCTTGGCCACACAACAGCAGGGTATTCAATCTTTCTTTAGCTTAAGACAGAAAATTTGAATATCAGCGAAGGGTTATTAATGTGACAGTTCTTATGGTGCTAACCATGTTGATTTTTTCAGAAGCAAATCTGTGGAATATATTGCATATGGTTTTTACTTACACTTAAACAATCAACTAGAAAGAAAAGCAAGCCTTTTCACTTCCAAAATATTGTTGATCACTTACAATATTGATATGTAAAACTAGAAATAAATGACTATATTATTTCACTGTTTCTTCATAAGTTATGAAAAATAATAAGTGCCATATAAATATCATGGGATATTTATACAATTTTTGTAAAAAAGGGACCTCATTAAAAATAATTGAGTTACAGTAACGTTTATATACCCTGTTTCTCTGAAAATAAGACATCCCCTGATAATAAGCCCAATTGGGATTCTGAGCGCATTCGCTAAAATAAGCCCCCCCCCAAAATAAGCCC
>JANHZT010005456.1:125722-137323 GCA_032468215.1 Stegonotus admiraltiensis
GCCGCAAAGGCACGACACGGTCCAAAGCCCCGGCAGCCGCCCTGTTCCAGGCGGCCACCAAGTCTTCAGTCGAGTCGTGAGTCAGAGTCTCAGGAAGTGGCCCAAGCTCCTTCTGAAACCTATTAGGTTTCATCAGGCGCCTGGGGCGGAACCAACTATTTGGCTATTTATATTTTGTAATGACGATCAACAGCAAGTACAGCCATCTTTGCATTTTACTTTTATGATTGTTATGTCAACAAAAAAAATCATTCCTTTGTAACAGCATTTGTTTAAAACGCATTTCTAAAATATAAGATTTTTTGATACAGTGATGTTTAATAGAAAAAAATGAGTAGGAAAGTAGGGGGGAAGCATGCTTTGCCATAACTAATTCTTAAAACATATCTCTAGAATTACATTTTTTTCCCTGTTAACTTCCATCCTCTCAAAACAAAGGGAATCCATTCAGCTACACATATTACATTTACCATGAAGATCACTAAAATTGAACTTGATGTTCCCAATAAATTTTTGGCCCAGTTAAAATTTAAGCCTACACTACAGATTCCCATTAGTTTAACTGACACTTGAACTTCTACACAGCTCAACATTAATTCATTATAGTTGAAAATGGGAGAATCTTCCGTGGGTGAATCTTTTACAATCTGATTGAGGCTGTTACATTTTATAGGATCCATTTTTCAAAGCACTACTGACAGCACTCGAAGTTATTAAATTGCTGAATCAAAAGATGGACCTGCAATCGCATTTATGAACTATGATGGAATAGCTTGGGTTGCACTGAGCCGGAGTTAAGATGTTGGTGTAGTTAAGCTTCATCACACCCCTTTAGTGACAGCAGTATTTACCCATGTAGTTTACTTTAATGGTCAGGAAGTGGCCTAACTCACCTCTGGATTCAAATAGATTAAGCAAGCAGTCAGAATGGCATAATTATCTGTGCTGCAAGGAATTTACAGGATAACTCAACCCCCAAGAGACTTCCCATTCAATTGCTGAGCAAAGACTGGACATGCATAAAATCACAGATGCAGCATTTACCTCTGAAGGCAAGGGAGGGAACATATTCCTTTATCTTCTTCTGTTCCTATCCTGCTCTGATGCACTATCACTTCATTCCTGTTCAACTCTTAAGACTTTATCTGTGGAATTAGTCCAATGGATAATATTGGAGCAGGATTGTGTTTTGATTTAAGACCATATCATTACAAGTCTGAGCCTAAGTCTTGTCGACGAAAGCAAGACCCGCGTGGAAATTAATTACATCATCCTCTTGCAAAATATGAATCGGTTTTGATTTTTAATTGTCTCTTTGTGTTATGTTCTCCCTTCCATTCTTTTTTTTCAAGCTGAGAATCTTGAGTATGATCTCCATAGAGAAAGAGCATAAGGTTAATGATACAAAGAACCATTTCGTTCTCCCCTACAGTTTTTCCTTGCCAGAATTTAATCCATCAATGGGTGCCAAATCAATTGTGCTGTTTAACTTGGGCAAATATTTCAGTCACTAATTTTTTTAAAAAAACAACAACAAACTTTTCTCTAAATGACATCAAGGCTCCCTTCTGTCTTGCCATATAAAAGTAGGATGGTATAATGTAATTTTGTTTTGATAATGGGTGCATTCTAGTCTTCCACATTAATAGCTGGCGTAGAGATATTCTGAAAGTGGAGCAGTGTTTTTTAAACCTAAAATCCTGATACATCTATGAGTTCAGTAATTTCATCAAAAATGGTATTGAGATATACAGTATATGAAATGTTAGGGATGATATAATGTAGATTATTCATTTTACATGCACATTGAATTTGCTACTTGCTTTGGGCAAGCCAGTAAGGTGACATAGGCTCTGCTTACTGACCAGGTTGTTTTTAATACTAATAACAAGGTCACATGAGTTTGTGGTACTCTACTAAATTATTATGTGTAGGTACTGGAACCAGGCTGCTCTCAGAGGAGCAAATAATTTGAAATAGTTGTCACATGCTGTTGATTGCTATATTAACAATATTTAGCAATCTTACGTAACCGCTTTGTATATCTTCTTCAATTTTAAATTCAGCAGATTCATTCTTATTGCATTATGCTACGGAGTCATTCCAAGGACAACCTTGTACATCCACAGTAAATCTTAGCCAACCAACTTTTCAAGTTTAAGTGATAGCCAAATGGAACCTAGAATTGAGCCCAATCCTGAGGGGCTCTTCCTCAACTGTAGACAGATTTGTTTCCAGACAAATGATGGTTCCTTTGTGGCATTGATACATAAACTGCATACCGTTTTCTGATTTAGACCGTCCACAGCTCTATGGACATGTTCCACAGCAATAAGTTGACCTGAAAGAAGCTCAGCTGGTAAGGAGGGCACAGGAGATCAGTGATTATCTAGCAAATAACATCTGAGAACATGCACAGACTGTTTATATGTTCAGGGCAGTGATGGGTTTCAACCAGTGCAACTACCAGTTCGCTTCGTGCACGTGCTTTGCATAGAAACCCACCACTGGCTGGGTTTTTTTGTTACAGATTAATTATACTATGTAACTGCAGCCTTTATTAAACAGCTTGTGATTCTTGTTTAAACTTCATCTTCAAAGTGTAAATCCACCTTTCTATTAAGATTTTCTTACAGTACATAAGCTGCCCATAATGTACCTTCATAGCTACTGTTGATAATTCTGACTTGGCTGAAGAATTTTATAGTGGTTTTTTAAAAAAAATACAGACTACATTGTATAGTCCATAGTCAATTTATCAGTGCTATTGTTAACCCAAATGGATAATTGCAAATTAAATAACCAACTGATTTTACTATTAGAAATTCAAATTTAGTGTCTGCTGCATAGATTCACACAACTTAAGATATCTTCTCTATAACTTTATTAGGGTTGAAATCTCATTCAATTCATTGCTTATAAATAAATTGGTTAGGATTAAACACTGTATAATTTTTTTTCATTAATTTATCTTCAGATCTAGGGGAAAGATTGCCTGTCAAGATGAAGCTGCAGTGGCCTCTTTCAAATATAAATTTACCCTTTACCCGGGGGTGAAATGCTACTGGTTCACATCGGTTTGGATGAATCAATACTAATAAAAGCTACCAGTTGGTCCAAACCAGTATTTCGAACAAACAGCTGTGCCGCACGATTTTTATTCGCTAAAAAGCAGGGAATCCTGCTTTCTAGTGATTATAAATCGAGCGGCACAGCTGTTCCCCCCCCCTCTGTTCTACTTACCTACTTACCTTCTTAAGCCTCCTTTTTCCACATGCAGTGTACATTCGGTGCATACTGCGCATGCAGTGTGCATTTGGGCATGCGCATGCAGCAAACTGGTGGCAAACCTCGGAGGATTTCACCACTGCCCTTACCTATCATACTTTGGGTTTTATGTCTGCTTTTGGTACTTCTATCCTTAACTTCTAGCCCTATGGTTCAGCCATACATTTTAACCTGCAGTGTTTCCAGTTTGGAAATCTCAGAAACCTGTTGGTTGGAAAACCAGAATTTAAGCTCTGAAGAGATTCCATGTTTTCCCCACATTTATGGAACACATCTGGGAAAGTCATAATATGATAATCATGTTGGTGTTAATTATATTTCAAGCCTGGCCAACTGAAATTCCCTAATAGGATTGCTATTAGACTTTCACCCTGGGCAATAGCAATAAATATCTCTGCAGAAACGAAACCAAAATTTAGGAGCTTGAAGTGGAACACTCAAAAGGATAAGAGTTGGATAGATCTGTTACTTGCATTGCAGAAAATAGAGTGATAATAATGAAGATTTCATACTATTGAATCAGGTAATATGGCCTATTATACATAAAATTGAGGATTTAATTGTTAAATCAGCCTTATGTAGTGTCTGGCTGCTTGTATCTCAGTTTTAGATATGGAGGACACCTGTACCATTTCTGGTGTCAGACGGGGTGGGTTCTATTTACCTTTACTACCAATTTGCATCACGCCCACACCCGCTCTTCTGCACCTGTGTGCGCTCTTCTGCACATGCACAGAAACTTCTGCGCATGCACAGATCACCTATGATGACGTCCAGGTCAGTGGGTGGAGCCTCCCGTCCCTTTTACTACCAGTTCTTGCGAACCGGTCCGAACCGGGGACAACCCATCACTGGTCTCAGCTTCTTTGCTTCTAGGACTGACAATTTCAGCCTTACACCTGAGAAAGATAATAAATTTAAAAAAAAAAACCCAGAAAAACAACAAAACAATAAGCAAATGTATAAAACATACATAGTTTAGTATCCCAGTATGGGTAATTTCATCTGCAGCTTTAGACAAGATTTAACCTTCAAGAATCTTACAGTTGTAATTCTTACAGTTATAGCTTTGGATCATTTCCTTCAATAAATAAATGTAACAAATATAATGTTTTTGACTAATTTCTTTAATGGCATTATCTTCATCCAGTTGCATGCGTGAAAAACAGATTACATTTTAAGTCATATTTGTGCAGAAATATTGAAAATTCAAAAGGGTTTACAAATGTGTTGGTGAAACATTTAATGAAAGTACATAAATACATCTCGCCACAGCTAAAAAGAAATAGGATTCTTAAGTTCCTCTGAACACGAACTATCCTGTATATACAAGTATTCCCTTCGCTACTATTTATACAGAATTTATCACAGTAGTTAACCTATACTTGAAAGGAGAATAATATCCACATATCATCTGTGATTTTATATCTTTATATTGTTCATACCTGTATTTTGTGAAACTATTTTTTTGACATTTTTTTTAAAAAAAATATTCTTTCTTTCTTTTCTTAGGTATAGTTTCTAAGTCTTATGAATGTCGACTGAAGGGTCAAGGAGCTACATTTGTTGAAACCACCAGCCCTTTTACTTCATCTGCTCTGGATGAAATTTCTCCAGTCAGTGATAAGATGCTTCATGGTATGAGGAGGCATCCACAGCCCAGTGAACAAGTGCAACAGGTGATCATTATTCAGGGATATGACAGCGATTTCACGATTGATGCCTCAGTGGAGGAAACAGCAGCAGCTACCCTTCAGACTTTGGCAATGGCTGGCCAAGTGGCAAGGGTGGTACATATAACTGAAGATGGACAACTGATAGCTACAAATCAAAATGGCTCTCATGTAAGCAGTATACTTCCAGAACAAATACTTAACGAACAATTGTCAGATGGGAAAACACAACTTGTTGTCGTTGAAGGCTCTGTAGGAGAAACTGCTATTGAAGATGCTGTTTCCATAGGGATGGCTTCAGCCCCAAATACTGCAGTGGTGCAACAGATAATGAGACAAGAGTCTCTGGATACATCAAGGGTACACCCACCCGAGTCTGCCTCAGCATTAGATGCTTTGCTTTGTGCTGTAACAGAACTTGGTGAAGTGGAGAACAAAGCAGAACTCTTGGATAGAGCACAGCTTTGTCACAAAGAAGCATTGCAAATGTCAAATCCAGAAACAGATGCCGTTTCTCTGGATGACATAACACAGGAAACACAAATGTTCCATGGTGTTCAGGAAATTGAAGAAGAACAGTCCATGGAGGTAGTAACACAAGTTATGCATCCGTCTACCATAATTTCATCTCAGGAAAATGCTCAAGTTGCCTTCAAGAAAATGGTTGAAGGAGTCCTCCAGTTCGCTGTATGTGATTCAGCTGCAGCTGATCAGCTGATGAAAGAAGGTGTCACTCAGGTTATTTTGAATGAGGAAGGAACCGTGCATATGGTATCTAGAGAAGGATCTCAAATAATAATGCAAGAGGCTGACAGCCATACCCTGAGCATCCAAAGTCAACACATGGATTTGGTTGAAGCAGATGGTGGAATTTCACAGATCATTGTCACAGAGGAGATTGCTCAAGCAATGGTTCAGGAGTCTAACAATAACTTTGCCAGTGGTGCAACTCATTACATAGTAACACAATTACCACAGGAAATTGAGAATGACTCTAGAGTATATTCACATACTGTGATAGAGAAAGAGGAAACTCAAGAACTTTTGCAGGCTGCCACAGTTATAAATTCTAATCAAAATTCTTGTGATAGAGGTGTTGAACAACTAAGTAGCATGCTCATTTACACAGAAGATGGTTCACAAACAGCTATTATCCAGGGCCAAAGAGATAACAATGAACTATAAAGATACAAAAATACTCTACCTATTAAGTTAAAAAAAAGAAAGAATTAAACATCAGATATATTATGTTTTATTGTTAACTTATAAAGCATTTCTAAATGCTATTTGCTGTTCAATACATTTATACGGTGTTAGCATCTCCATCCTGGGAATGTTACATACAAAAGGAAATTTTCCTTGTTTTTCCATGAGCACTGATCAGACTGTCACTGGTTATAGACACTGAAAAATTTACAAAATAAAATAAGAACATACACAATGCAACTACCGAGATATTAATTTAATTATCTTCATTAGATAGTTTGGTTTATTTTGCTTATCACCTCTTCATTATATTTTGACATCTGATAGTTTTATCTTTCTTGTGATTAATTATGGAATTTGACTTATCTGACTTTCTGTAGGGAGAGCAAATTAAATATGCAGGTTCTGTACTCATATCACCCAATTGACATAGACATCAACAATGTATAGATTAAGGCATTCTATGTATGCAATAATTTTACATTCCAAACTTGTTTAAATACGCCCCAGTTATTTCTACTCAAAATGCAGTATTTACAATGAAATAAATTTATGGTGTGGTTCAAAAAGTCTTTTTTTAAAAAAAAAATATTTTATTGATTGAACCTCCCACTGGATACCATGAGATATCTCTGAAATAACCCTTGTGGAGGAATTAGCAAAAGAAACTCGCTAATGCCTGTTATGTAATCAATGCTGGGATTTTTTTCTTTTTTTAAAAAAAATAGTATCGTTCAAATATATACCATTTTGCAGTTTGTTTTATGAATGGGCTTTGCAAATATTTGATGATCCTTTTCCATGTTAAATTCTGCCATTAATCTTAAATGCAAAAAGTTGACTTTGATCTATTTCTTGTTGGATCAGAATGTTGATTTAGTTGTGGATAAGTTCTGATTGTTTAAAGTAAGTTCCTGCTAAAAAAACAAATATTTTTCTGCTATAAAAACTTCTGTTTTTCCTTAAGAGATGTAACTATCATATATAGGGGAACAGTTGGTTCTTTACAATAAAAAAAAAACCAGCATTAAAAGGTGTATTCTCATTTTTAATGTTCAGCTTACCTGGAAATAGATCCCACTGAGTGTTCTTACAGACATGCACTGTTGATCAATACACAGAGCTGGCATTAAGTAGACTTTACTACAGGCCTGCAAATTGTGGCCCAAAAATTGTATGTGGGGATGCCGAGTGCCTTAGTTTTACATTTAGAAGCAAGCTGGAAAAGTGTCATAGATTTACAGAACTCCCACTAGGCATCATGATTACTCTCCCAGTCTGATTTGAGAAAGGAGCAGGGGAGGGAAAATTTTTCTGTTCCCATTTGGACTCGTGACTTTCAGGCTAGAAGAAGGAGTAACTGGATTAGTTTAATTTAATATCTTAATTATCTAATTTTTATGATTCAAAAGTATCGGGCAGAAGATGTGTAAATGATACATCTGATTATCAAAAAGTCAGAGCACAATTGTCTCTTCTAAAATTAGCTGCAAGGGGCATGTGCTTGTCAGCTTGGCAAATGTGTTGTTGTTTTTATTTTCCAGGTTGGATGTGTCAGATCAGCCCCCAAAATAAAGAGGGAGAATAAAATTAAAAAAAGAGAGAGAGAGAGGCTGAAAGTCACAATTAGCCAAGTTTAACTTGCTCATTCTTCTTAAAAGTGACAGTCCGCTCACTACTTATTAAATACTGTCTTCAGCCAACAATGACAGGATCAACTCCCGTTTGTTATCAGGATAAAAGTGACCTTTACAAAATGATGGCCTTCTGCAAGATTCTCGTAGGTACTCAAAGGAATGTTTTTCATTGAAAAGATTTTTTCTTGATCATTTTGCCTGTTAACTGGAGCCCTCTGGTCTTATGGCTTGGATGCTAATTTTTAGCTATGCTCAGTCCTGTATGGCTAACCTTTCCGCAGCAATACAGGGTGTTGACACTGACATGCTGCAGTTTACCATTTGTGATTTATTTAGGATAAATATGTCTCAGGTGGCATTTAATCCTTCATAAAACCAGTGTAGCCTGCAGTGTCAAACCAGCAATCACATTGTATGCACAATGAAAAGAGCAGACCTTTGCATAAATAATATATATGTGTGTGTGTGTGTTTGTGTGTGTGTGTGTGTGTGTGTGTGTGTGTGTGTTCATTGGCTTGGAAGTACTGAGAAAGATTCTCCAGAAACCCAGATTATGCGCTTCTACCTTTTGTTTTCCGGTTTAGCCCATTTGCTATCACCAATCTAGAAAAATGTTTTCTTCAGCCAACACTCCTCTATTGAATATACAAGTCTCAGGAATTAGATTCTCATTACTTTAACATCAGCCAGTAAAAACTTTCTGAACTTGTTAAGAGCATAATTCCCCAACAAACATATTTAGATAGTTTGAACACCAGGATACTGTTAATAGTTCATAAACCATCAACTTGGGCTTCTTCCAAACAAAATATTTGATCTCATGCTTATACTTTGACACATTACTAAGCTTCATGCCTTAGTTATGTCTTTTCTTCCACTGTGATTCTTTTTTGGGGTATCATGAACAGCAGCAAATACAAACTTCAAGGCTCAAGATTGACTCAGCCTTCCATCCTTCCAAGGTCAGTAAAATAAGGACCCAAATTGTTGGGGGCAATAGGCTGACTCTGTAAACCGCTTAGAGAGGGCTGTAAAGCACTGTGAAGCAATACATAGGTGCTAGTGCTAGTGCTAGTGCTATCTACCAGTCAAGGCCTTTGGAAGGCTGCATCTGAACCTTGCCATGGAAGACATATTCTTCTGCTCTGCTTCATCTGAAGGGCAGAAATGCATCAGTTTGTCTTCAACATGGCAGGAATAGAGATCTGGATTTATTTGAAATCTGGGATTCTGGACTATTTGAGAAGCAGAGTGGCTCATGCTCCTCAGACTATGTAATGTAGCTACTTCCTGGCATCAAATTCTATATGTAACATGAAACCTCTGAAGTCCCAGCCTTGATGTGATTTTATAGATTTGTTTTCTAGGAATCTAGATATATCAAGCATCTCATTCAATAATGCAGAAAATGAATTGAAGGGCAGTTTCCTATAATCCTAACGCAGGTGCATCTATGATAAAAAAATTACGGATTTAAAATTTAAAATTATTTTAAAGCACATCTTTCTCAGTATGCATTTCACCTCAGTTATACTGTGGTGTGAAGAAAGTGAGACAGTTGTTTAGAGAAGTGGTCGTCTTTATTCTGTATATTGGTGTATGTCTTGATTTTCTCTGAGCTTATCACCAGGGCCTACATCAAATGGCAATAAGTAATTTTAGAAAAAGTGAGATAATGAATTATAGGGGTAGTTGTGCTTTGGACTGCAAATTCCATCAGCTCTAGCCAATGTGTCCAGTAATCATTGATTATGGTAATCCAAATTAATTGGAAGACCCCACATTGCCTATTTATCAAATAGTTAACTATGTACATACAGTGGAATTTTTGTTCATCATAGTCAGTCAGTCTCAATAAATATAATCCTTAGGTTGACTTACATGACTAGCATCCTTTTTCCCTAGTAGACAGAAAAAACAGGAAGCCCTGTCAAGTATCTGCAGCCATTCCCCATAACATTTATAGCTTCCAGCACAATGTTTTCTGCCATGTTTTCAAGAAATGTCTCTTGAAAGTTAATTCATAGATATAAAATGTTAACCAAAACAAAAGCTTCAAGCTAAATGATATTCTGTCTCTTATCAGCAATAGTTCACCATGGAAGTTAGTTGAACTGGCACAAAAAGCCAACATACCAAGAAATATGCACACGGGGAATTATGAACAGTGCTGTGAGCACTGTTGTCATGTATAAATGTTGCCTTCAAAACATCCAGATTGATAGAAAGTTTCCTCAAGAGAGAGATTTGTTATGTTTGCAGACACAGTTGGCTCAAGATGTTCTTCACGATGAGCTTTCCTGCTTCAGGCTGGCCAAAACTTGTATCTGAACTATCCTGCTTTGAAAAACATTGGGGACCATCAGCTGGCAGCCTGAGCCACTGGCAAGTTAGCGAGGGGAAACACAAGAGAGAGCCCCAACAACATCAACTCTTCCTCTGTATTCTCTACTTTGTATGTTTTCAGAGAAAAATACCGCAAAGAACCCAGAGGACAAAAGCATATCCTGACCCCTAAAACAGACTTAGTTCTAGTGAATAGCTTATGTAAGAGGAAAAAGTAATTCATTTGGTAAGATGAAAAAAGAAGAAAGAAAAGTGGCATTTTCACCCTTTCTTATACTCTACAATATTAGCTCATAATTTCCAATCGTGCACGGCTCACTTTAAACAGCTTACCTCTGTTCCATCTTGTTGAACAGAACAATTCGTTTTCTGCTCCTCTAGGGTGATATCATTTTATATGAAGAAAAAAATTAGCTCCGATGGCAGTTATACGTTTCGGAAGCACCTTCTAATCAGGGATTGGTGATTCATTATTAGCTTCAGCAGGCGATCTATCTGACATGTAAGGGGGAAAAATTAGCAGCTGTCACTGCATGATGAGTTAATTTCCTGATAGGTCTGACACTGAAAAGCCATTTGAAGACAAGGAGATGGCTGATGAGAAAACCTAGCGCCGTTTTATAATTGGACAGAAAGAAAGGGCATCAAGACGGTACAATTTGCAAGGGAGGGGCCTACACTAGTCTACAAGTGGCGACAGCTGTTTGTTAGAAGCAGGGGCTTTGCAATAATGCATCCGGCTAAGGAGATGCCCAACTACAGAGAATTCTTTGAAACCTTTGAAATGGATGCCAGTGATTTCCTTATTACTGTGTGGTGGTGTTTTCAGTGGTCTGCAATTAAGGTAGCCCAGTCATCTTATTGCCCTGGGGTACAAGCTTGAAGTTGGCTTTGTGTAGGTGACACAGAATCTGACATTTTAGTGAAAGGGAGAGGTAATTAGTCGTCCCTTGTAGCTTCTGTTGCCGCAGTGGGTATCAGTCACTGAAATGAATCGAGGGATCAAAAACCAAACAGAAATAGGAAAAAAAGTCCAGTTCTGTGCATATTTAGCTGAAAATTACACCTGCCTGAAAAGAGACTTCCTTCTCAGTAAACATGCTTTCACCTGCAATTAACTGCAGAAGAGATCACATACCTGTGGGCTGTGATAACTTGATAAAACGAAAAAGCTCCAGATTATAACATGGATTTAAGGAGATATACCTGTTCTCTGGAACATATTAGCATGGCAAACTCTTGTTAGCCTTCCAAAGGCATTGGAAACATGGATGTTTCTCAGTCATGGGCATCACGAAGTTAGTGAAGCCCAGGTAGGTTAAAATTTTATTATATACTATGTTGCTTTTTACTCTCCAGTGCCATTTTTATGTATAATTACATGTTTGTACTGTATATTTTAAAGTGTTATATTACCGGGGGGGGGGGTTGGGGTTATTAAAAAAAAAACA
>JANHZT010005456.1:178436-201491 GCA_032468215.1 Stegonotus admiraltiensis
TCTCTCCCTCCTTAGCCTTGGATCAATCCACTCCCTCTCAGCCACGTCCGGTTCCGACAAGCTTTCCCCCGGCAGCACCTCTTCCTGGCACTCAGCCAGGACCTGGGGCATCTTCGTCCATGAGGCCCGGCTCGGGGGCCGGAGCCACAACACCACCTCAAATGATGCAATTTCCTGCATCAAATATACATTTTGTGTTTTTACTCCAGGATTCAGAAGAGATGAATCCTGGGCACTGCTATCTTGAAACAGAGGTAAATATTACCAACGTTGACAGTAGCCCCTTGTATTTTTAGAAGCATTTGTGAGGAGCACAAACATACTTTTTTCTATTTCAAACTTCGATGTCTGTGTGTAGCTTTCATTGTTAATTAACTCATTCACTCTGATAAAAAGACCTATGCAAGAGCCTCCATTGTTACCTATAAAACTATTTAGTGAGCTATTTGAAACAAGGAATTTTAAAGCCACAATAATTGTAATTTTAAATGATAAACAGTTATTTATTATTTAAATATGGTGAGCTGATTATGTATTAATAGCAATAGCACATAGACTTCACAGTGCTTTATAGCTCTCTCTAAGTGATTTACAGAGTCAGCATATTACCCCCAACAATCTGGGTCCTCATTTTACCGACCTTGGAAGAATGGAAGGCTAAGTCAACCTTGAGCCTGGTGAGACTCGAATGGTTGAACTCTGGCAGTCGGCAGTCAGCAGAAGTAGCCTGCAATGCTGCATTCTAACCACTGTGCCACCACCATTAAACAAAAAGAATCAATTTATGCTGGTTGTATAACCATATGGACACATTATGCAATTCTAACAGCATTGAGGGTACAGCTTTATCCCACTTGACAGGTTACAAGGTTTAAAAAGGGTAATTCTGGATTTTATAGGAAAATAACATTCATAAGTCTTCTCCAGCTGATGTAGAAATAAGCACACATTGACTAAAGTGGAAACCTCTTTGGTGCATTTGGCAAATCCTTAGCCAACTTACAATTAGAGACTGTAAGAAACAGCTGCTGTTCCACAATACAGCACCTTAAATAGTGACAATATGGCTCATTTGCCCATAAGACACCTCTACACTGAATACAGTTTTGCCTAGCAGCTGACTTCTGAGTGCTGGTTGAATGCTGGGCAGCATTTGTAAAAATCCACATGGTTCAAGTCAGACTTCTTTTTCCAGTGATGTCCACTCATCTCATAAGTCCTGGAAGGATGGTGCCCTCCATATCCATCTCTTTGAGAATATCTCCATCAAAGACTACGGGGTGGCTGTTGCTAGCCCCCTTCTCTGCAATAATATGGGGGAACGTCATGCTGGAGACAGTTAATAGAATAATAACAGACCCTATCTCCTCCCCTGCTCATCCCACTTCCTGCCTCCCCATCTTTTAATTACAGCTGATAATTTGTATTTTATAGTGTTTTATTGTATACATGTTGTTATATTGATTTTTTTTCTTTTTAACTTTCTAAGCTGGTCAGAGTTGCCTCTTGGTCAGATGGGCAGCAAACGAAAGAAAGAAAGAAAGAAAGAAAGAAAGAAAGAAAGAAAGAAAGAAAGAAAGAAAGAAAGAAAGAAAGAAAGAAAGAAAATATCCTCTGTTGATCAGATAGTCCAGAAAGTCATTAAGCCTGGCCTTTTCCAAAGGGCCTTTGGTGTCTGATAAGAGATTGATCCTTCCTGTTGTATGAGTGTCTACTTTATAGGATTGTTTTGATTCTTCCTTGGTGCTACCTTATGCAATGTGATATTGTTGACTGGCTTCATTTTCTTTTAATCTTTGTTATTGTATATAAGTGACATATAAGTGACTCAGAGCCATCCAATGGAATCGTACATGAGGCTTGGTAAATAAAAAATAAATAACTACATTTTCTGCTCGGTGTCATTTTTTTCCTAAACAAAATATTCTTGCAACATTAGAAATACACTGAATACAATTGACACATCTAGAGGAATCCTATCATTTTCTTCTAGGACATAATGATTACAACTTGCTTCTCTGTTTCTGTTTGCTTCAGCCTTGAACAACTGGACATATGAACATACCAATTCTATTGTCCAAGGAGTTACAATTTGATGTGACTATGTAATCAACGCCCCTGAATAAAAGCAGTGGTGTGTCAGCATTTAGAACAGTGTTTTCCAAACCTTAACAATTTTAAGATGTGTGGACTTTGGCTCCCAGAATTCCCCAGCCAGCTTGCTGATTTAGAACAAATACTAATTTAGAACAGTCCTCAAGTGGTCAAAACTGGCAAAGAAACTTGAACATAGATCTAATAATATCATATTATGGAAATTTCATAAAACGTAAACAGAATCTGTCTGAATGAATTGAATCCCCTTTGCAATTCCAACCAGGCAAAGAAATTTAAGTATTTTTACAATTTTACTCCCACGACTGCTATAATGGGATTGTGAGAATGCACTTAACATTTCTAATCTATGCATACATTCTCTCAAACATGACTGGAAAATATGTACAAATATAAGTTGGTTACAAGAACCACTTGATTTTATAAAGATTAAGTACTAACTTTGTCAATTGTAGAACATGGCTATTAATTGTTTTCAAATATTTTTGATTGGCCCTGGACAGCTAATTGAGAGATATTTTATAGAGTAAAACACAAACACACATATTTGTGTCTTTTCCTGACATTAAATGTACAGCAGGTGTAAGATGAATGATTAGAAATATCAGAAAAACAAAAATGTTTTTGTTAATGATGGGAGCGTATAGAAATTTGATATATAAATAAAATAAAATAAAATTGAAGTGTTCACCTTTTCCATTTTCTGGACTGAATGTTTATGAGTATGCTAATACATAAACTAATATTGTTTTGCTTTTTAAAAAATAGGCCATTATGTAGCAATAATCTCCTTTCCGTTCTGATGTCTTATTCTCCGGGAATTGAAGTCTAGGTGAATCAGAGTTACTGAGAACTGAAACAGCTTTATCCACTTAAATTCTCTTCTTTGATCCACAGACATGCTGGGCATGGTTTATGAGAAGTGAAGATTACTTGCAGCATGGAATTAGACAGATCTAAACATCATTAAAAGGTCTGATAACAGCACAGGTACAACAGAATTCAGAAAAGCTTGTTCAGATATAGTAGTAACTGCCGTTTCTTCTTCAATAAATGTCCAATACTTTTGCTCTTTGCATCTTGGGACTGAAGGAAGAGTCAGGAAACATTGTGTGGATTTTATTTCATAAAAGGATATCAATTCCTAATTTCTTATCCTATCCCATTCAGATTATTATGAACCTGATATTTTGGCAGAGATCAGCTAGTTATTCTATAGTTCTCTCATATTTTTCATACCTTAATTGGTGTTTCTTCCTTTCTTCCTGATATTGATTGATCTTGCAGCTCCACTTCCAAGTGTCTCTGTATTAACCATTCAAACTTCTCGTGATAATAAATATTCAACTCTCAACTGGTGAAGAGTGTGGACATTCGTTTCTCTGATCTTTTTCAGAGATCATTATCTGATATCCCTTGAATTTTAAGAAAATACTGATACGTTAGCTCTCATTTCTTTCACTAGTCAGGTTGATCTGAAAATGAAACAGGGTATCAAAAGTCCATCTACCCATTCCAAGAAAATACACAAAATCAATATCTGTTTTGCAGATTTTGTTTTGTTTATATCAAATGATTTATTCAGGCATGAAGTCAGTGACAAGTACCCAAACAGTATCCCAAACATAGCTGGTGTCTTTTGGGAATGTTATTTTCATTGCATAGCAGTGATCTTTTTTTTATTTTATTTTTTTATTATTATTATTATTATTATTATTATTATTATTATTATTATTTCAATTTATATGCCGCCTTTCTCTGGAGACTCAGGGCGGCTTACAATGCATTTTTTAAAAAACCATTATAAAACCATTTAAAAATTAAAACATTAAAACCCATTCACACCATTCAAAAAGCATTCATCTTGATTGTATTAAGCTTGCTTCAAAGGCACCAATGCCTGTGTTGGAAGTTAGTGCTTGGGAGAAGTCCCTTGGAAGGAGCTGCAAATGTCATACACAGTGACATTTCCAGCTGCCTCAATTTGTTATGATTTTTCATTTTACGGAAGCAAAATTCTCCTGAACCAGAGTCATTTGTGAGCTGAGATGTGCCATGGAATTGATGCAGTGGCCATCATTTGGTTTTAGTGCTCCTTAATGCTGCCTGCATTCTGAGACACTGACAACCAGGTAATCTGTATAGCAGAGGACTGGTGTGGCTTCTACTATCTACTATTCTACTATCTACTATCACTAAAACAGAATAATAGAATAACAGAGTTGGAAGCAGCATTGGAGGTCTTCTTGTCCAATCCCCTGCTCAGGCAGGAAATTCTATACCATTTCAGACAAAAGTTTTCCAATCTTTCCTTAAAAACCTCCCATGTCGGAGCACCCACAACTTCTGGAGGCAAATCATTCCACTGATTAATTGTTTTAATTGTCAGGAAATGTTTCCTTAGTTCTAGGAAGGGGTGAAATCCATCAGGTTCTGACAGGTTCTGGAAGAAATTTTGTACAGTTCTGAGAACCGGCAAATACTACCTCTGGCTGGCCCCAGAGTGGAGCAGGAATGAAGATTTTGCAATAGCCTTCTCCCAGAAGTGGGGAGAGAATGGGGATTTTGCAGTATCCTTCCCCTGTCATGCCCACCAAACCACACCACACCACGCCCACCGAGCCACGTCCATAGAACCGGTAGTAAAAAAATTTGGATTTCACCACTGGTTCTAGGTTGGTTCTGTCCTTGATTAGTCTATTATCTCCTTGATTAGTTAACTTGCCTTGCTTATATTCAACCTCAAACTTATATTTATCTCTGAATAGATTGTTAGATGGTTTTTTGATGGCTGTAACACCACTATATGTATAATTTTGACATACCTGGATTTTTCTCAGTAGAGAAATAAGTAGGCTGCAAAAGGCAGAATGAAAAGCACAGCAAACAGAAGAAAATCCACTTGCTTGAGTAATGATTTCCAACCTGTTCATCATGAATTCCCTTTTTCTAATAAAAGTATTTATGTTACAAACTTACGTAACAAAATCTTTAAACTTAAAAACAGACTTTAAAAAACCCCCAGAAAAAAGGCAATCCCGAGCAAGCTAAAAATGCGAATTAAAAAAGAAAAAAAATCTGCCCTATATTTTATCAGCAGTCACTGGTTTACTAATGAATACACTACTATAATATAGTAAGTGCAAAATATTATTGTAAAATATCACAAATCTGTAGCATATTAACACACTCCTGTTTCCTTTGAGTTGTAGAAGATATTGCCTTTCCCAAACAGATAAATCACCCATTTTCAACAACCATCTTTAACCTCTACCATAATATCAAATTTCCAGTTTCTCAATGTGATTCTTTGAGTGAACCCCACTTAATATAGCCATAATTCCTGATAAACAGTCAAATACCAATTATTGAATTTTTATGTGTGAGTGTTTTACAGAAGACCAGATTATTTTGTTAAAAATAGTTTGAAATGAGTAAGTAATCTTTCTGAACTGGTAGCTCCCTGACCAATTGATCCTGATAAAATGCCTTTTTAAAAACTCTTATATTGCATATAGTTGGACCATAAGGAAGGCTGAACATCAAAGAATTCAGGTCTTTGAACTATGGTGCTGGAGAAGACTCCTGCAAGTCCCTTGGACTGCAAGCTGATCAAACCAGTCAGTCCTAGAAGAGATCAACCCTGACTGCTCTTTAGAAGGCCAGATCTTGAAGATGAAACTGAAATACTTTGGCCATTTAATGAGAAGGAAGGACTCACTGGAGAAGAGCCTAATGCTGGGAACGATTGAGGGCAAAAGAAGAAGGAGATGGCAGAGAATGAGGTGACTGAATGGAGTCACTGAAGCAGTTGGTGTGAGCTTAAATGGTCTCCAGGGGATGGTAGAGGACAGGAAGACCTGGAGGAAAGTTGTCCATGGGGTTGTGATGGGTCGGATATGACTTTGCAACTAACAACAACAACAACAACAACATTGCATATATACTCTGAAAGTTTCCACACTTTTAGATTACATATGCAAATACTCTAACATTAGGCAGAAGCTCTTCTACTTATTAGAAACAAATGACTGAATGTCTCTTGTAGGACAATCCAGGAGAAGACTTCACTAGATTGTGCTCAGAGTTGACAGAAAACAGAAATTATAGATGGAGAAACATCTCTGATAGGAGTCCTCTTCTGATAAAATGAGTATATGCTGTAATGCCCGAAAGTATGGCATTAATAATTAAGCCATGCAATCATCACTTCAGGATATTATTTCTTAAATATCTCCTCTGAAGGCAATATGATTACATATGAATTATTTCAATTTTCTACTAACAAAAAAAAGTCTTCAGAAGTAGGAATTGAATTACCCTGTCCAATTTGCTGTAAAGTTCACAGTACGTGAAGAAATTAATCAAGGCTACCACCGCCCAATTTTATGGGGACATAAAATGATGTGAACTTCCACTTTTAATAAAGATGCATAGCACTTTTATGAAGACTGACTAATAATATTGTAATGAACTGAAAAGCTCCTGCCCAACAAAAGAGGATTTTTTTTTGTTGAGAACAAGAATTATTTATTGATTTTCCTATTTTGAATCAAGAGTTTGAAGAGCTATGTGCAAAGCTGTCAGATATCAAAAGAAAGCAATATAGGAGGCACATGCTTTTAACTTCAGATATAGTGATCTACATTTTATGAATGCATTTATGTATTTGGAAGTTCTGCTTGCAATTTTTCCTTCTAATGTAACAGTAAATACCTTTTATATGTGCACTGAATAAGGGCATTTGTAATCATTTTTAATCAGCAATGAAGATATTTCTATTAATTAAAACAATATTTTTTAAATCCATCAAATGGCTTCACTATTCATAATAGGACTGAGCCTTGTAGGGGTCAATTTGACAAAAGCCAGTAGACCAATGGTAACTGTTTATGTTGGATAATGTGCTCAGTTTCAGGAACAGAACAAAACAGAACAGAATAGAATATCAAAATTTGAAGGGACCTTAGAAGTCTTCTAATTCAACCCCCTATATCTGTGATGGCAAACCTATGGTACGCGTGCTGGAAGTGGCATGCAGAAGCCATCTCTCCAGGCACGTCAGCCTGCTACAAAAAAGAGGGGGTCAACCTATTTTCCAAAGCACCAGAATGCAAGGCAAGAAACAATGGATGGAAACTAATCAGATAGAGCCAACCTAGAACTAAGGGAAAATTTTCTGACAGTGAGAACAATCAACCAGTGGAACAACAAGTTGTGAGTGCTCCATCACTGGAGGTTTTTAAGAAGAGCCTAGACAGCCACCTGTCTGAAATGATATAGGGCAGTGTTGGTGAATCTTTTCAGCACCAACTGCTGAAACGGGAACATGCGCTGAGCTTGCAGGTTTCTGGTATGCGCATGCGTGCTGGTCTTCGCGCACATGGGAATGCCAAAAACCGAAAGAGCAGCTCCCTGGCATGCATGAGTGCACCGAGAAGCTGAGCTTCTGTTTTCCGGCATGTGCATGCCAGCTGGTCTTCATGCACGCATGCACACTGTAACCTGAAGACCAGGTGACTGGCATGCATGCACGTGCCGGAAACTGGGAGCTGCTTTTTTGGTTTCTGGCGCTCTACCCCCCGTGCGCATGCCTTTTTTTGTAGCAGCCCTTCAAATATTGGAAGACTGCTAAATTGTTCCTTTATGAAGATCTACCACTTCAATGATCAAAACCGTTTCCTCTTACTTTTTTTCCCATAGACATCAGTGTGAAATTTGTTTCTGCTTTTTAGCATAGTAAGCAGCTTTATTCATTATATGGGCATATATCATACCAGGAAATGCTGTGATAGAAAATAATTCTGTGCCTTGTGCTTCAAACTACTTTCTGTGGGAAAAAAAGGCAAAAGCTCTGATCATCTCATATATTTTCAAAAATATAATAGAAGATTTTTTCCCTTGGAAAAGATGAATATCAAGTGGACTTTAATCTTGTTTATCCTTCTGTGGATCCACTAGGATTTTTTAAAAGGCCAGCTCTATTACCAGCAAAATCCACAGTGAAGGCCTTCTTCCATCTTTACTCAATATCTGTAGATCTAAGGTGATGTTAGAGGACCCAGTCAACAATGAGAAGAGTCACTCGTCTGTTAGATCACAAGTGAGAAAAAGGGGAAGAAAGTCTCATATTTGACCATATTTATTTTTTTACCATATTTTTAGTTTACCTAATAAATGAAGTTCTCTGAGCAGTTGTTTGAAAAAAGAACAGAAGCAGTAAAAATGGTAAAACCGAATACTTGGAAAGGACTGGTTACACCAAGAAATGAATGAAAATAAATTATGTCTCTATACTACTAAAATTCTTGTGTGTGTAATCTTTAAATGGGTAAAACAGTGCATCAGAGGGCAAACTTTTTTGGCCAAAGATACCTCAAATGGGCTAATTTATAGAATGAGTCCATAATCTGGGAACCATGATTCCCATCAAACAGAAATTTGGCAATATTTTAATTTTTTTTAAAAATTATCATAGAGTATTGAATGATATAATACAAAATGTCATGAAGTAACTCTTGATGTGCTATACAGTTCAGGATGGACTAGTTATAGGGCAGATACATACCAGAATATCTCCCTGAATTTTAAAAATCTTTTAAAGTACATTAGAAGCTCTGCCACTGTTGAAAAACACTGAGAGGATTTCAGAGGTAAGGAAATACCTTTGAAACAAATGATCCAAGGGTTAGAGTTGTCTAGTACGGTATAAAAGTTCAGTTTCAATATCAAAATTTCAATTTCAATACTGGAAGCTTTCAAGAAACTGGATTGCCATTGGTCAGAAATGGTGTAGGGCAGGGGTGTCAAACTCATGTCGTCACATCATCATCATGTGACGTATCACAATTTTTTCCCCCTTCGCTAAAATGGGGGTGGGCGTAGCCAGCACATGATGCATCTGGGCCAATGGGCCGTGAGTTTGACACCCCTGGTGTCTCCACTTGGGCGGGGGTTGGATTAGATGATTTACAAGGTCCCTTCCAACTCTGTTATTCTATTCTAATCTCTATCATGTGGCCACTTAAAATCCCAAACTAAACATTTTAGTTTTGATTGCTCTTGATGTCTATGTCTAAAAGAAAGAGCATCCGTCTCTCTGTTGAGATTTCGTTCTAGCTTGGTTTTCTTCTGTGAAATAGAAACTCTGTACCATGCTCATTTAGTACCAGGGCCTTAGACTGCCAAAGCTTTTCATGTTATTTTGATTTGGAGTGATTTTTTTAAAAAAAGCTTGCGTTATAAACACAAAATTCATGACTTGAATTAATGATTTACATCTTAAATGGTATGGTAGAATCTATCATTGACATGATAAGCTGTACGTGATTCCCTATCTATATATAACCTGGTAGCACAACAATATCTGGCAGTGGATGTAAAAATAATTTCTTTCTTGATGTTTAGGCTAAGACACACCTCAATTGTTTTTTCAAATTCAGCTACAAGTCACTTGAAGAAAAACAAACTGGGATAAGTGTGTGTGAAGGACTGTCCATGTCTATGCCCACAGGTATGTGTTCAGGACAACTGAAATTTTGCTAGGTAAAAGCAAAAAGCTAAAAGCAGCATCCTGCACAAAATTCTGGATGCCTGGAATCATTGCTTGCTTCCTTGCTGTTCTTTTCAAAAAGTACATATTAAATTGTATCACTGAACATTAATAGTTGGGAATGGATGGGCAATAGCCTGGAGAGCAAAATAAGTATAACTGAAATCTTCTGATAGTCACAGTAGCTAGATCTTACCTACATCCCTGTTTTTTCTACTTGGTTTTACATTTTGGCTCCTAGTTTTGGAGACCATTTTTTGCAGTCTCTAAATCTTCCACTTACCATGATACACAAACCATACCAACACTATATTTCTTTATTTTTATTTAATGTAATATAGAGGCTGCCCAAGCCAGATAGGTTTATTGAAGAAATAAATAAACAAGAACAATTAAAAAAAGAGATCTCATAAATGTCCAGAAGGCAAGTTCTGAATAACAGCAAAACAACCTGTAGGGACTCAACTACCACTCTGCCCCAAGGCCTGGGAGAGCAGCCAACTTTTCAGATACTTTCTGAACATTCTCATGATGGGAGCTGTTTGGACCTCAGATGTTGCAACAGAGAAAGAACATTCCTGGGTCCTGACAAATGTCACTCTTTATGAAAGGGACTTGAAATACGGATACTCTGCCAAGTGTCTCAGTAGCTGGGCAGAATCAGTTGGATAGGCTTCAAATAGCCAGGCCCAGTGCCACAAAGAGCTTTATAGGTGACAATGAGAACTTTGAATTGCACCATAAGTCAAATGGTAACCAATGTATCTCATAAATCAGGGTGTCACATGGACATGATATTACCTGCCTATCACTGGCCTTGTTACTGCATTCTGAACCAGCTGTAGCTTCCAAGCAGTTTTCAAAAGCAGCCCCCTGTTTACAGCATTGCAGTAGAACAATCATGAAGTCACCAGGGTATGAGTGCAATTAGTGTTCAGATGAATCTGTCAAAGGCTTTCTTGACCACACCTGGTATTGATTTTCTAGTCTGGTATACCCAGTGGAATTGACAGTAATAGCCTGTTCTTTGAGTAGGAACCATGAATCCAATACAACTTCCAGGGAGCACATCAGTAAGGAAGTGCAACCCATCCAAGACTAAAGATGGAAAGACCCCAGGCCTGGGCATCCCAAATATCCACAGCCACATGATCTTGGCAGGATTGAGTTTGAATCTGTTGCTTCCCATCCAGATCCAGACAGCCTACAGCCATTGGGACAGGACCTTGACAGCATCATTTGGTTAGCTCAGTATCAAGATGTACAGTTGTGTATCATCAGTGTACGAATAACTCCAAACAAGATAATCTCATACTGCAGTTTCATGTGGCTATTAAAGGAAAGGATTAGTGGGATAAATCCTGATGTTTCCCACAATGATGGTCTCAATCTTTCCCCCTAGTATCAACACTATTGGTAGTTGGGAATGACCAATAAGAAATATAAATATTTCAAGATGCAGCCTTCCTGAGTCTGAGCATAGATTTCACTGAACCACAAGAACTGGCTTTCTTAATGTAAAGCACAAGCTGGACACAAGAATAGAAAGGAAATTCAAACACTTCTCACGTTAAGTTGCTGAGAGTAGTAAGTAAGACAGCTCTCCTAGAAACTTCCATCTTCAAGCCAAGGGCTACTGAAGGATCAGAATATCCTCACAAGGCCTAACAGCTAGCAGGTCTGCTTGCTAACACAGGAGGAACTTCTCAAAAAGTTGGAATCCAAGTTTCCCCTCTCCTTAAACAAGGGTATAGAACTTGGAGGGATGGTTCTGACACCCCCTATGGTTGCATCCTATGATCCATTCAAGATCTTGAACTGCCTATGTGTGACATCATTCTCTAAATCTTGAGCTACATTCTGCTGCTGTTTTGTTTTCTACTTTATTTTAACCCCAGGTTTTCTCCCTACATTCTCCTTTTATTCTCTCATTCCAATTTTACAATATTTATTTATTTTATTTATTCAGTTTTTCAAACATGTATAAGATAACAGATATAAGTATAAACATGATTATGAATACAGGAAATAGATACGAATAAATGGGGGCAGTAGGACAGGGATGGTAGGCAAGGCTGTGTGCTTATGCACACCCCTTACAGACCTCTTAGGAATGAGGTGAGGTCAACAGTAGAAAGTCTAAGGTTAAAGTTATTGGAGTCGGGGATACAACCACAGAGTCTGGTAGTGCATTCCAGGCATTGACCACTCTGTTGCTGAAGTCGTATTTTCTGCAATCGAGTTTGGAGAGGTTTACCTTAAGTTTGTATCTATTGTGTGCTCCTGTATTATTGCAGTTGAAGCTGAAGTAGTCATTGACAGGTAGGTTGTTGTAGAAGATAATTTTGTGTACTACGCTTAGGTCAGACCAAAGGTGGCATAGTTCTAAGTTGTCTAAGCCCAAAATTTCAAGCCTGGTGGCATAAAATATTCTGTTGTGACATATATGTAATATATGTAAATATGATGTAACCTACCTTATGAGGTAGGTTAGACCAAGAGATACATAGGGAATTAATAACTGAGTGGAATTTTAAATCTGGTCTCCCCAGTTCTAGTCCAACCCTTCAACTATTCTATCAGGCTGTCCATATATGGTCACACTACAGCCAAAATGCTTTGGTAGAGTTGGACATCTGCTCCTAATCTTTCTCTTCTTCCCAAAAAGTTTAGCCAAAGTGGTAAAGAATACACCTGATTGCAGCTCATGTTTATTCACAGGCTGCTTTGAGAAGAAAACACATTAATTCCCATCTCTTTGCAGAAGCATCATTAATGGCAGAAGAAAAGCTAAGAGGTGAATTGACTTCAGTGCTGTGAAAATCATGGCACCGAAGGACAAGGATGGGCTAAAACTTGTGCAGCTTTAATAAACCCTATAGAAAGTGGGAGGAGAACTACTTCTTGTTGCTGTCTGGAAGCCTCCCCGTTTAATAAGGTCTTGAAAAGCATCTATACTAATTATTCCCCAAGGGAGGGAGGCAACTGCAGCTCTCACAATTTTGGCTAACTCTGCAGCACAGATTTTTAATGTTTTCCATTTGTTTGATTGCAACTTTTTGCAAAGCCGTATGTTTGATGGGGAAACAGTGGGTATGTTATGGTTCACAGTTTTTCTGATTTAAAAAGGAAACACTCGCTTCCCTAAATTGCTTCCCCTCGCCTCTACCTCCTGATGCCATGTGGAAATAGTCCATTGAAAACTTAGAGCAGGCAAGGAGCTAAAGCAAGGGAGGAAGCAGCAAGAGGGTGCAAATAAAATCTTCCACTCCTTAGCCATATGGTTCAGGTTTGCATCTTGTCTGGCATGATAATGTGATGGTTGGCAGGATTTATGTTGAGAGTCTCAAGTAAATAACAGCCAATAAGTTCTCTGTTTCATGTGCACGTGGAGAAGGTCATGTATTCCAGACTGCTTGCTTCTACAGCTGCAGGGAATACGAGAAGGCTGCCCTGATTCTTTCTAGCAGGTTTTCTGATGGGAGGAAAGCAAATGAGATGGGCGGTATAGATGCCAGTATTGACTGCACAGGGTGTTGCCAAAGTGGTGGCAACATATTCTATAGTATCCATTTGGAGAACAAATGGAGTCTGCGTATCATAATACTATCTCTTTGTTCTTACTTTTGCTTGACACACTATTGTATAAAGCATGGATGTCTAGTCCTAATATTCCCTAGCTCAACCAACCTGTCGGCGGCACACCAGAAATTGGTCCACACAAATGGGCGAATTCCCATCTGTGCATGTGCGAGATGCAGGCAGTGTGCAAAACCACACACACACACACAGGTCCACAGAAAAACCTCTCCACAGAACTGGTCCCTGGTACCAAAAAGGTTGGGTACTGCTGCCCTAGTCAAAAATTGCCAAGTTTGAAAAATGTTGGTATAAAGTATGGCACCTAAAAACATGTCTTTAGTCATTCTCTCAAAAGAAAGTGGAAATGGATCCAGTTTACTGCTCCATGAAGGGTTCTTGTCATTCACAGAAGGCACCAGAATCCAATGGTGGATCTTCACTAGAAGATTAGAAGAAAGACAGTTTAATGAGTTCTCCTATTTTGTTTCTTTGTGTCTTACACTATTTGGGAAGGTCAGCCATCTTACCAATTTCTCAGAGGATGCTGTCATCTTTCTTCCTTTTTTCTCCACCACAGTTGGGAATACTCTAAGCAGTACTCCAGTTACAAATCTATCTTTTGTGCAGCTTTCTGTCTCTTGTTCCAAAAGTAGAATAACATCTGCATGAACTACAGGTAGGTTTCCATAATTTCCTACAAGTATCCCAAGAAAAGATATTCCACTATATGATTATTGACATTACCTGTTATTGTAAACAACTCACTATTTTCAAGTAGTGAAATTTCAAACAGTCTTAACAATCAGTTGAGTGTAATAAACTATTAAAAGTGTGACTTCATAAAATCATTTTAGGTTGCTGGAGCTGATTCTTTTCTTTGGAGAGCTTTTTAAAGCATTTGTTGCTGTTAACAACTTACACAAATATGTAAGGGCAAAACAACTACAGCAAAAACATGTAACTTTCAAACTCACAAACTGGAACTAATTAAAGTATCAGTGGATATAAACTATTATAATTAAGGACTAAACATAGCATAAACCAGAGGTCAACAATAAGTTGCCATTGGACTTTGGCACCTTCCTTGCTCAATAAACACCCCCCTCCCAATTAAATTAAAATGAAAGTAAGTTTAAATGGGAAAAAATAGTCCCAAATCTTATAAGATCATTAAATCTCAGCATCGCTTTATGGACATTTCAGAAAAGTTCACAGTTTCATGCACTGAATCTGGGACTGGTTGCTACAGTGATTCAGGAGCTGAGGTATTGTGCAAGATTATGGTATCCAGAGATAAAGTTGTGATGTGCAATTGTTAACGTATTGGGTCATTAAGCAAAAGCACAGTTTCAAAAGTTACAACAATTTGCCTGACTCCAGCAAATCAAACAATTTTCACATATCTAAGATTGCTTAGATAAATTATTTGGCCACCATCTTTTAATACTACATAATCAAAATGTTGTCTCCCACTGATATAAAATACAGATGTAAACAGATATATCTAGGTGCACATCTAGTGCTCAAATATCAATCTTTGTACTAACCAGTGGTGAAATTCAGCCGGTTCTATCCAGCTCGGGCAAACCAGTACTGCCGGTGGCGGGAGGTTCTGCCCACCCGCCCAGATGTCATCACGTCCCATTTTTGACCCTTTGCACATGGAGGAGGTGCTTGCACTCACATTTGCAAACCGGTAGTGAAGGTAAGTGAATTTCACCCCAGTACTAACCTGAACCTTGCACCAGCCAGACCTGTCAACAGAGATGTCATCAGGGTGTTCAAAAGGAACAAATTATGAAAACAGTATTGTGTCAACACAATTCAAGCTCTGTCCATTTTGTGCAAGTGTGATATCAAACCCATATATAAAAGTATGGAAGTTGCATTATGATGGCACAATGCTGTTTTTGTCAAGGTGACAAAAATTGCTGGATTCTTTGCGTATACATCTGATGATCAATATAAGTTCTGTCTTTTATATTTTTATATGACATTCTGTGTCATATGACAGAATGAATATGAAAGTGTAGAAAAAATATTTTTTTAAAAAGCAAATAATAATAAGAACAGCTATGGCTCAACACTTATTTCCAAACTGCCAAAAATTTCACTCATAGGCAAGAAGAGAGCTAAGAGTTGTTTTCCCCGCTGCCCATTGTTTGCAAGTGGACACAACTGGAATACTGACAATTTGACACATGTCTAATGCTGCACTACACGTACACATATATATAGTAATGATTAAGACTCAAGCCTACAAATTAAGACAAATGTTTTTAAAAATTCAAAGCATCTCAAAGATCAAATAGTCCAAGATTTATTGGCTATTCTGCTTTTCATGTTCAGTTCTTCCGCCCTCTTTTTAAAAACCACCAGCATTTTGTTAAAAAAAAAAGAGAGAGAGAGAGTTAACATCTGTGTTGAGGATGATTCTGAATGAACTGCCTTTGTTGAGTCCAGCAAACAGATGTTGGCAGTCTAATGTTTTGGTGACAAAGGGTAGAGTGCTTTAACCTTCCACATCATATCTGTCCAAAGCCCAGCAGAAAAGGCTTTAATTTGACAGCTTGGCTGGATGTAGAGAATTCAGCACTGGCCACCTACAGAAGGGCCAAATCCAGTCATGGAAACATCAGTAAAGGGAGAATGAAACAAGAAGGAGAATGACTGTAACAGATGCATTAAGCAGATGCTGTGGGTTTTCCCAGAGAGTAGAAATATTTTCCATGGGAAAATAATTAAGCAGTTTAGATTATTTTCTCTTTAATTCATAAGGAAATTGGTGAGGGGGGGGGAGGGGGGATTTCAAAAAGGAGTCAGCAACTATTGGCAATTTATTTTGTTTTGCCTGGTGCTGAATTCTTTTACTGTCTTTTACTCTCATTGGTAGGTAGGATTAAAAAAAAAAGAATTAAAATGAATGCAAAATTTTACAGGTAATTCTCGTAAGCTGTATGCAAACAGAAACATCAGCATAAAAGTTATGAATCCTAATTTGTGCCACCAAGTTAAAATTTGTATCATTCTGCATTAAAGGAATATGGATATACAGCACAGCACTGTGTAGTGTTGTCTTGCAATACAGAAAGCTGACATGGTCTTTCCAATTTATGGCAAAATTGACATAATTTTGAAAAAAAGGGGGGGTGTTGAGGGAGAACAAGAGAAAGGAGCAAAACCACTTGTGAACTAGATTTTGCATAATAGGATTAATTTGCCTGAGTGTCACGTCAGCTATGCTGTAAAATGCAAGTTAATCACAACATCGATATGATTTTTAAAGAAGAAAGAAAAAGAGGGATGGGGAGAAGAAAAGGCATTTCTTCCCTTGTCTGATTTTCATTTCATTTAAAAACGCTTTTCATTTTTACTGTTTGTGGCAGCACTATGATAAATAATAAGTCCTACATTTGCATTGGGCCCAAGGAAACTAAAATGGCCAGATTGCCTTGCACTGGTGAGAAAATCAACAGATTTTCTTGGCTTGCATCAAATAATCCGCAGAAAAGCTTTTATCCATGCAATGGTGTAGTGTTTAATTATATAACTAAGCTTCCTTATCTGCCAGGTACTAGTGAGGCATTATTTCTTGTACCACATCTGTTCAGCCTAGGCATTACGTTTCATTGCTCCAAAATATTACAGTTATGGGATATTCTCTTGGCCCTGGAAGATTCTTCTACATATCAGACTATGCCCTGGACTGTTGGGCATAGTTCATGATGGCACCAATAATTTAACTTTTGGGTTTATTTTGTATTACTTTGTACAATTTAAGGCAGGAATAAATAGTCTTTTTATTGTGCAGGAGACACAATTGCTATGAGGATGAAGACACAGACACTGAGATAAATAGTGAAGTGGTGAGCGCCTCGTCCTTTGTTTTTCCTCTTTGATCTTATTCTTTGTGGCCCAATTTTTTTCTCTGTATACACATTATATTTTTTTCTCACCGTTTTATGAAGAAAGACCTTTTTAAACATCATCAGCTTCTTTTGTTTCATCGTTCCATTAAGCATTGTTTTTTCATATTTCCATTAACACAACACACTTATGCAGCACACTAATACAATACATTTATTTCAAAGGTGCTTTTTCAAAAGGCAGTTGGACTTTGTTTTCCTTGAAGATGTTTTGCTTCTCATCCAGGAAGCTTCTTCAGTTCTGGATTGAATGGTAGTAAGGAAGATGATAGGAAGACGATAGTTCTATGGGTTACAAAAAATAAAGGGGTGTGTATATTTGGATTTTAAATTCACAAGTTGCCTTCTATTAGGACAATTATCCTATGTATATCCAATTAAGAGTTCACTCTGGAATCTGATAAGCTTCATAATCTTGTTATTTGGCCATGTGTCCTGTCTTACTGAGAAATTTGTTATTTGCAAGGTTTTCAGAGGCCAGATCCATACTGAAAGCATCTTCTCTTTGAAGGGCTGCTCATTCCAAGTCTGCTTCAAAGAAAGTGAACTATAAAAAAAAAAGATTTTGAAGTTGATTTTAAATGCTTAGCAAACTGAACAGGCAAACAAAGCACTGACATTCTACTCCACAACAGAGATGTTTCTCACATTTTTAATTTAAATTATATTTTCTTCTTTCTAAACTTGTGCCTTTATGCAGAGATATAAATTAGCATATATACATTTTATGGAAATGAAAATCTTTTTTGATCCTTTTTTGGGGGGGGTAATGAGTAATTTAGCCATCGTATATCTGAAATATTTGTGTTTAATGGAAGGTATAAGGAATTAATCAAGTTCTACCTTTTTTATTGCAATTTCACATTTGGTCATGGAATGACAGAGATTGACTCTGACCACCGTCTATGTCTGCACTCTTAACTATTTGCCAAAATGCTCCCCACGTTTTTAACTTCTATCTCATCTTTTTTCCCTGTAGCTTTATGCAATTCGCTTCAATTCCACTTCATAAAGTCACTATCATTCTCCTGAAACCTCTAAAATGCTCCTTTTAGCGTTCTTTACTTCTCGTTCCAAATTTTTCGCCTGTTGTTCCAAATAATTTCTTTGCTTTGATTTTCAATTCAATTCACACTTTTTGCTTGGCTTTCTTCCTTTAGCAGATGGAGCCATTTATTTCATCAAAATCACTCTGACTGATTTTGGAATCTGGTTGATTCCATCAAAATCCTCATCCTTTGCTTTTCTCTTTGATCTTATTCTTTGTGACCAAATTTTCCTTCTGTATACACATTATATATTTTTTTTCTCACCGTTTTGTGCAGAAAGATTTTTTTAAAAAATCATCCTCAGCTTCTTTTGTTTCATCATTCCATTAAGCACCTTTTTTCATATTTCCATTAACATAACACACTTATGCAACACACTAATATATTTATTTCAAAGGTGCTATTTCAAAAGACAATTGGACTTTGTTTTCCTTGAAGACATTTTGCTTCTCTCATCCAGGAAGCTTCTTCAGTTTCTGGATTGAACAGAAGAAGCTTCTTGGGTGAGAAGCAAAAAGTCTTCAAGGAAAAACAAACTCCAGTTGCTTTTTGAAAAAGCACATTTGAGATAATTGTGATCTGGATAACTGAGAATCTCCATAAACATAATACATTTTATTCTCTCTTTTTTTCAGGAAGATTCAGAACCTGTTTGTGAGGATATTTTCTGAAAACTGTTTCTCACTCTGTAATAACTTCTACATTCCTTGTTTCTGTATGTTGCTCTGGTTGTCACCGGGCTTGCTTCTCCCTTCTCTTCTTTATAGAAAATTTTGTCAGCTTCTGTTGTAGATCCAGCTTTGAATTAATAAATTGTCAACCTCTTATAGGAGCTGAAAGGTGGTCAACTGCTGATCTGATTCGCTCACTTTTTCTTCAAACACTGCTACAAGTTAACACTTGCTGAAAGTATATGCCAAATTGTTTTCAGACAGGAACACAAAATATTATAAGCACTGTTTGCAATCTGTTCATTTGTGTCACTTAAGGCACCACCCATCAAAAGATTTTATTTCCACTTGGTTCCTTGCTCAGGGTGTTCTATTAGCTGAGTAAAAAATTCCTGACACAAAGCAAAATTTTTGTAAAAGTTTTGCTAACTCCATTGCCAGTACGTTTGCTGTCCCTGCTCAGTCTATATATTGTAAGTCTCCTTAGAAACTGGTTGCCTTATAGTCTTCTACAGTCATTGCTTACTCAGCAAGGAGCAGTTACTTACAATAGCTAATCAGCAGCTCTCAGGATACATTCCGTGCATTCAGCAACTATTCTGGAGATACATATTTCAATTATTTTCTGACAGAATGGCTGTATTGGATTTATTTTACACGAAATGATGAAGAAAACAGAAATTCATTTGGGTCATACTGACCCAAGGAATACCGCTTAGTGGACAATATTAGCTATTACTATTTATCCTATGCTTTTTGTTGTTATTGTTGATCCATTTCATGGTGGAGCTTAGTTTTATATAGATTAAATGGAAAGAGAAAGCAGCTCAAGGCTCTTGCAGCTGTATGTAAAATTTCATCTAAGTAGAATAAACCTTTGGTGAGGCCACTGGTCTTTAAAGAATACAACAAAAATAACTGTGAAGCAGGTAATCCTTCTCAAGGACACAACTAATTATTTTATCAGATTCTGAACTATGTTATGAACCAAGACAGTTACATAGATTACAGCTCGACTTTTAACACCACTTTGTCGGACATCCTCATCAAAAAGTTGACTGACTTGAATTTCCCTTCTCTCACCTGTGATTGGATTAAAGACTTTCTGACGGATTGATCACAAACAGTGAAAGCTGGGTCTTTCACATCCTCCTCCCTGAAGCTCAGCACTGGCTTGCCTTAGGGCTGTGTGCTCAGTCCCTACCTGTACTCGTACACATACGACTGCATATCTTCTGATCCATCTAACGTGATAATAAAGTTTGCAGATGATACCATTGTACTGGGTCTTATTACAGGAGGAGACAAATTAGCATACAGAGAAGAAGTCCAGAAGTTATCCACATGGTGCTCAGAAAACAACTTGCATCTAAACACCAGCAAGACAAAGGAGATGGTGTTAGACTTCTGGAAGCAGAGAGAGGAACCTGCCCCACTCTACATCAAGGGGAGGCTGTGTGAGAGGGTCTCCTCTTTCAAATTTCTGGGAGTCTACCTTAGCCAAGATCTCACCTGGAAAAATAACACAATCCAGGTGGTCAGGAAGGCTCAATAGCTTAGGGTTTCCTTAGGGTCTTGTGGAAAAATCAGGTGGAACAATGACTGATGACTTCCTTTTACCGGTCTACAATAGAAAGCATCCTTACATATTGTGTTACGGTATGGTATCCTGGCTCGACAGTCACGGACAGAAAGGCATTACAGAGGGTGATGAGCACAGCACAAAAAACTATGGGTTGTCCCCTGACACCACTGGACGAAATCGCCAGGACCCGCTGCCTCAACAGAGTGAGGAAAATCCTCAGGGATGATTCATACCCTGGTCAGCACTTCTTTACTCTCCTACCATCGGGCAGAAGAAATAGAAGCATAAGCTGAAAACGAATGAACAGACTGAAAAAAAGCCAAACGAACAGGTTAAAAAATAGCTTTTATCCATAGGCTGTCAGACTTCTGAACATAACACCACAATTAGGTTTAATATGATAGACTTGCAGGGCCAGCACAATGTGCAACATATTCATATCGATGTAATATACTATAATGTTACATACAGGTATGTGGTAATGATAGGTATGTGGGAACGTGTGTTAGTTATTACTTATTTGGGTTTATGGATTCTATTTCTTTCATTTATTGAGCTATTGAGATGTATTTTGTGTTTCGGGGGGGGGGCTGCACCAAGGGAGGCTCATTCAATTTCATTGTACACATGTTGTGCATTGACAATAAAGGTTTGATTTGATTTGAATTAGTAAAATACTATATGGAGTTGACCAACCCATTAGAAAGCAGATTTACAAGAGATTAAAAAAAATGTCTTGCTAGTTGTTATGAACGGTTTTATGTTGTCGTTATTCTGCTTTACTATGTAGTATATGACTGGGCTTTTTAGTTTTTGTTGAGTATTTTACACTGCTGGTCTTTGGTTATAATGTATATATCATTCTCATATGTGTGGTACGGGATAACAATGTACAGCTGGATTCTGAAGAATATAGAAGAAAAAGAAAACTAGTAGATTAGAAGTTGATGAGAATGAGACTAGAAGGAGTTAAGAAATAGCTGAGCCCCACATACCCCAGGGCTACATTATTTAAACATCCAACACTGTATAAATAAGGCTGACTTGCACTGATAGTTATAAGTTGTAATTCTAAAGTATGCCAGCGTTCCTCATTGCTTCTTGACAGTCTGAAACATTTATTGCAAAAGTCTGGAAGACAGACTCACAAATAAATGATTTGATCTCTCACGCCTTGTCTAAATCTCATATTTTTTACTACTGTAATACCGTATCTTCGACCACTTATCTTTACAGCTGCCAATAATATTTTGCCTTCTGGGGTATTCCAATGACAATACCATTACAATACTTTGGTTATAATGAAGCTGAAGAACGAGCTTCAGGGAACCTGATTGTGCCATGACAGTGAAAACAATGAACATACAGTGAAGGGTTGATCGCCTATCAGCTGGATGTGCAATTCAGGATGTAAGTGAATCTTAAGAATCTCATAGCATGGAAAAACCTATTAATGCTTGTTCTTTTTTTTCTTTTTTTTTGCATGTCCCCACCCACTCCCCCACCCACCTCCATTTTTCAAGTAATAGCACATACTATCCAGTACAGGCTCACACTGACTAGGTTAAACAATTACACTACACTAATTGGCCTGTGTCGGCCCTGATGAGTAGGTAAACAAATGCTGCATTTGAAATGCTGAGACAAATTGTATCTAATTAAATTGATGAAAAAAAGTGACAACCACAACAAAGAAGGCAATATTCACAATTGCGAATCACAAATGCGTCTGCAGAAAGGATACACCTCTTATCAGAAACTGCACTTCTGCCCTGGATGCCAGAGACAGGAGGGTTGATGGTTTCCCTACCCATTTGCGAAATCTTTAATTATAGCCTAGAAAAGGAATCAGCTGCCACATCTATGAGTTGAGCTACATGAACTCAGGAGTATGAGTAAGTATGTTATATTTCCGTGCACATTCAAATCCGTGCATACAAGCAAAAGCCAAGTCAAAAGGCGATGACTTTTTGCCGTGTTGTCAACAGGAAGTAGCTCCTTTTTCCATCTTGCAAATTGCCTCCTGCCTCTATGATATATGGTTTGTTCCAAGAAAGCAGCGAAGGAAAAGACTGAATAACCTATGCCTTCTTTCCATTCATTTTATTCTTAAAATGGGAAGATAATTTTGAACTTTAAAATCCCATGTTTATTATGCAAATGGACAAGGTAGGCTTAGAGTAGCTGTAATGAGGAATATGGACTTAATCAACTGGACTACCAACATTTCATGCTTAAGGTTTTACAGACAACCAATGTGGTCTTAGTCCTGATTTCAAAACATTTCATATATTCTAAGAAATATTAAGTATAAAAAATATTTGTGCAGATATATGACAGCTTTCTGGATGCAATGGCAACCTGTACTAAAAGAACGAATCTTTTTTCAACTTCTAACTCTATTTATTTATTTATTTGTTCAATTTGTATGCTGCCTTTCTCCAAAGACTCAAGGCGGCTTACAATGCATTTAAAAACCAAATATAAAAACATTAAACATTAAAATATTAAAAACAATTAAAACCCATTCACACCCTTCATGGCCGGATCTCGCCAGATCGCAACAGCGAGATCA
>JANHZT010005456.1:201591-212390 GCA_032468215.1 Stegonotus admiraltiensis
TCTCGCCAGATCGCAACAGCGAGATCAACGGCCCCAGGCCTGCTGGAAAAGCCAGGTCTTCACCGCTTTTTGGAAGGGCAATAGGGTGGGGATCGTCCGGACCTCAGGAGGAACTGGTTCCAGAGAGCTGGGGCAGCCACAGAGAAGGCCCTCTCCCACGGGCCTGCCAGCCAGCATTGTTTAGCTGACAGGACCCGGAGGAGACCAACTCTGTGGATCTTACCGGTTGCTGGGAGCTATGTGGTAGAAGGCAGTCCCGAAGATAACCTGGCCTTTGCTCATCTTTCTCTCTGATTACAGGTAGTCCTTCACTTACAACAGTTCATTGTTCAAAGTTACAATGGCACTGAAAAAAAGTGACTTATGACCATTTTTCACAGTTACGAACTTTTGTAGCATCTCTATGCTCATGTGATCAAAATTCAGACGCTTGGCAACTGGTTCATACTTATGACCGTTGCTGTGTTCCAAAGTCATGTGATCCCCTTTTGCAACCTTCTGACAAGCATAGTCAATGGGGAAGCCGGATTCATTGAACAATCGTGTTACTAATTTAACAACTGCAGTGATTCACTTAACAACTGTGGCAAGAAATGTCGTAAAATGTCTCACTTAACAACAGAAATGTTGGGCTTAATTCTGGTCATAAGCTGAGGACTACCTGTACTCTCTGTCTTTCCGGCATGAGGCAGGAAATTATACTCAAACCTTGAATATCACTCAGATAGAAATAAGTTCTATGTCAGTGGTGGGATTCAGCTGGTTTGCACCAGTTCAGGTGAACCGGTTGTTAAACTACCCACCCCCACTATCAAAGTGGATCCTAGGTGCTGCGCTGCACTGCACTGGAGAAATGGGCAATGAAGCAGACGGTGCAAGGGAAGGAGAAGGCCGCTTTCCCTCTTTCTTCTCCCTGCTCCTCCTTCCAGCCACTCCATAGCTCATTTCTCCATTGCAGCACAGCACTCAGGATCCACTTTGATAGTGTTTGTGTGTGGGGGGGCTGTAATTTAACAACTCGTTCGCCCAGGGTCAGTTGGAGATCGTGGGAGGATTGTTCTGCATGTGCAGCAGAGCTGGAGGATGGGGATGGGCCATGCCTCCCTTGATGGCCAACCTGACCCTGGGTGAATCGGTTGTTAAATTATTTGGATCCTACCACTGCTCTATGGAGAAATAAGTAATTGTTCTACCTCCTGTATAAAGGGAGAGAAATTAACAGGAAAGCAGTGATGTGGCAGATTATGAAACCTGAATGATTTGCTATTACCATATTTTTTCAGAGTATAAGATGCACCTTTTACCCCCAAAAAAGAGGGTGAAAATCTTGGGTGCATCTTATACTCCGAATGTAGCCCCAGCTTCTCAAATGGAGGATTCAGAGACTGAAAAAAGCATCAGAAAAGAAGCTTCAGAAAAGAAGCCCCCAAACAGAGCTTCAGAAGCTTTTTTTCTGACGCACTGTTTCGGAGGCTTTCAGAGGCAGGAAAAAAAAGTTTTTTCTGAAACAGAGTTTCAGAAGTTTCAGAGGCAGAAAAAAAAGCTCACAACCAAGGAACCTGTTGCTAAAATTCACCTCTGGGATCAGCTGATTGGGGGTATTCCGGGAGGGGGCCGATCCACCCGCCAATCAGCTTTTTTCTTATTTTCCTCCCCAAAAACTAAGGCGTGTCTTATACTCCAGTGCGTCTTATACTCCGAAAAATACAGTATATAGGGATAATTAGGGGCAGAGCTAAGCAACTTACTGGCAAACATGTAGAAAAAAAGCTAATACTTAATGTAGAAGAATCAATATTTAGGCGTGATACCGAATCCTTTTTTTACTTTTACTTTTTTACATTTACACAGCTCTTTTTTTCTTTAAAACACCTGGACTCCAGCTATATTTAAACACTGGGGTTGGACCATGCTAATTCCCATTTGAGACATTTGTCTGGAATAGAGAAAAATCAAAATAAAAGCTGCTAGGGATGGATTTTTGGTATGAAGAATGAGTGGTGGAACTAAATACATCCTTTCTTTAAGAGCCTTGACAATCCCAACAGTATCTCTTTAAGAATTCATAAGTTATGGAACCCTGTGCATCTCTGAAAAGGGAACAATAGAGCTGACATAACAGGGAATGTTCTTCCACTAAGAGGTTAAATCACAATGGCTGGCATGCTTCTGTTCTCATTTCTGTTATTTAACATGGTGATGCAGAACGTTCAAATACATCTTACAGCAGAGTTACTTTCCACAGTAGACTTTTTGGGTTAATCCTTTCTACGTCCTTAGGTTTTAGGTTTTCAGAGCTGTCGTAGACTGATTAACAGTTGTTCTCACAACGCTGAAGCCTCTCTGTCTCCTTACTATTTTATTTATCTGTCTCTTCTCTTTCATTATGAGCAACTGGATATGCTTTATTTCATGACGAGCAACTGGATATCCCATATTAGCCTCATAGATATATACTCATTCTCTACAGTGGGAATCCAGCTGTCCTTTGCCTGTTCTGGATGTCGTTCCTCAGCCAACGTTAATTCATTCATCCTTCCTTCTGGTGGTCACAATCCTTTTGGTTGACAAGGTTATTGGTTAGTCGCCCTCTGCTGCCCTCTTTCATGTATTGCAATGTTATTTACTTTTTTTTTAATTTACAGATCTGTGGGAAAGCCAAAGGAGACAACTGTAGTATGACCAGAGTAACAACTGAAGCATCATAGACTTAAGTCTGCAATATGTATGCCACAAATTGCCTATATGATCTATATGACAGCTGACATAGATCGTACGTCTGTTGTCTTTGCACGTGGATTAATTTCTTGACCCAAGAGTTATTTTAAAAGAAATGTCATGCAAACACAAACATGTACTGTCTTACTGTTGAGTTAGTAGTGCAAGATGTTTATGAATCATCCCTCCACTTGACTGGGGCTCAGTAAGCAAATTAAATAAATCAGAAACAAAACAACAACCCATCAACTACCTACTAAAAACACCATTTCAATATGTCTTCTGCTATCCACCTGAAATCTGGTCAGAGAAGTTATTTTTTAAGTATCATATCTTCATAAGAACAATTAAGGCTATAACATTAAGGCTATCTCTCTGAGTTTAATTCATATACTCATCTATCTGACTTCAATTATCACTAAACTCAGTTTTATTTACCACAGAGTCACATGTATAGAATTGCTATGTACAAGATAATTAAAAGCCCCAAGCCTGCTATTTCCAGGGAAACAATAATGTTCTGTGAAAAGAGGTTGCATATTGGAGTATATTTGGCTGCTATAGTTATAGTGAACATTTGTCTTTCAAATCTAACTCACTGAAATCAGGTTAGATTGCAGAGCTTCGATCTAACTTTCTGTGACAGCTGACAAAGGAAACTTCCTTCCAGTAGTTGTACTACCATCCATTCTTTTTGCCTGGAACAGTTAGGTTTTTTTAGATACTTTACTTGCATTTCTAATTCAGTTATTCTTCTGAAATTTATTCAAAGGATTTATGCTTATGAAATTATAATATAATGCTGCCTCTATGCCAATGAGCTGCAGGCAAAGAAAATAATTTTCTTCAATTTACAGTTATGAGGCTGGAAGAAAATGATGCCTTCTTATCACCTCTTCTTCTTTGTATGTCTTTTTTCTTTTTTAGTTTTCAGAAAGCAGGAATTGATGATGAATGCTTAAGCAGATCACACTGATAATTGTATTTCAGAACTGTCATTTCAGAGAAGTCTGTCCACAGAGGTGTTGCAGTTCACTTGAGCTATTTGTGTCAGTGCTTTATTCTACAACTGAGATAATAGTAACAACAATAACAACAACACCTGGGCAATTCCAGTCATTAAATACACAGCAGGAATAGTGGACTGGACTCAGACAGAGCTAAAAGCAATGGATAGGGAGACAAAAAAAAAATAATGACCATGAATTGTGCCCTTCATCCTTGCAGTGACATTGACAGACTCTACCAAGGCAACTAGGTGGGCTTGGAATGTTGCAAGTACATCAGATGGTTGAAGAAGAAAAAGGGGCTTTGGAAGAATATCTGAAGGAGAATGAATAAGATGCACAAATTAGTATGCCAGGAAGGCTCACTGACTACTGGAGAGACCAAACTGGCCTACAAGAAAGATCAAAGGAAGAAAAGAATGGAGGCATGGGAAGACAGAGTACTACATGGCCAGTACATTAAAGAAATAGTACGGAAAGCAGATAATAACAAGATCTGGCAATGGCTAAGAGCAGGAAAGTTGAAGAAAGAGACCGAGGGACTAATTCTCGCTGCACAAGGCCGAGCCTTAAGGACAAATGTACAGTATACAAAGTCAGTACTGAGAAGACAGCAACAGACAGTAAGTGCTGCCTATGCAAAGAAGCTGAAGAAACAGTGGGCCACCTGGTAAGCTGCTGCTGCAAGAAGATCGCACAGACTGACTACAAGCAGCAGCATGACAAAGTAGCAACAATAGTGCATTGGAAGATCTGCAAGAAATATCATTTGCCTGCAAGCAAGAACTGGTGGGACCATAAAATAGAGAAAGTCATAGAAAATGAAGAAATTAAATTGCTCTGGGACCTTAGAATTCAAACAGACGAGCAACTGCCACATAACACCTTAGACTTAACAATTGTCGATAAGAAAGACAAAAAAATCTGGACAGTGGATGTGGAAGAGAAAGAACTGAAGAAGATAACAAAATATAAAGACCTACAAATAGAAATAGAAGGACTGTGGAAAAAGCAAACAAGGGAAGTACCCAGAGTAATAGGTGCCTCAGGTGCTACCCCAAAACTGGAGCACCACCTGAACATCATTGGCATTGACAAATTTGCCATCAGTCAATTGCAAAAGGTGGCTTTATTTGGAACAGCTTCCATCTTACTACGATATCAGTAACACCATCAAACATCCAGGTCTGCCTACCCTAGGTCTTTGGTAAGGATTCAATAATTAGACAAAAATGCCAAACCAAGTCTGAACATCTGGTTGACTGTGCTATTATTATTATTATTATTATTATTATTATTATTATTATTATTTGAAAGAACTAGTAAGAACAACAGAAATGGTAGAGAAAAGAGCAAGGAAAATCAAGAATTGATCAGCATCAGGTGAAGATGACCTGCATGGTTGAAATATCTGACTGGTCTACACACACTAGTTGCCAAGTAGTTTAACAATATACTACGAGGAGGTGAAATTGAAGAGTGGCTAACATCTGGCAAAACCTACCTGATAATGAAAGATCCAGCAAAAGGATCAGCACCAGGCAACTATAGGCCAATTACCTGCTTACCAACAACTTTCAAATTGTTAATCGGTGTAGTAGCTGATGTAGTCCAACAGCATCTGCTTGAAAACAAGCTCTTTCTACCTGAGCAGAAAGGAAACTACCCAGACAGCAGAGGAACAAAAGATCAACTCCTAATTGACTAGCTGATTTTGGAAAACTGCAAGAAAAGGAAGACCAACTTGAATATAGAATGGATTGGCTACAAATGGTAGTTGACTGTCTGCCACATGATTGGATAATCAAGTGCCTAGAGATAACAGGTGTCAGTAGAAACAGACTCAATAGGTAGTTAAAGTGCCAAATCCAGTCTGAACATCTGGCTGACTGTACGATGATCAAATAATAATAATTTAATAATTTAATAATAATTTTCAAATACAGTTTGATAAAATCTTGGCTTATGACACACCAGGTATAACTGTGGTTGAAAAAAAGAAATAGTGCATAATTGATGTGGCAATACTGGGGTATAATATAATAGAAGGAGCTGGTACAGTTAGAATTGCAGACTAACTCTGCTCACTGCCAGGAATTTGATCCTGAAATCCGTACCAGTTGGTCAACAAAGACCAAGCTTGTGTTTTGGAGTTCTTGGATACCTAGTGACAAACAGACTGCAGTATCTGGACTATTAGGAATGCGGTGGCTCAGTGGCTAAGATGCTGAGCTTGTTGATCGAAAGGTTGGCAGTTCAGCGGTTCGAATCCCTAGTGCCGCGTAACAGGATGAGCTCCCGTTACTTGTCCCAGCTTCTGCCAACCTAGCATTTTGAAAGCATGTAAAAAATGCAAGTAGAAATAATAGGGACCTTTGGTGGGAAGGTAACAGCATTCTGTGTGCCTTTGCCATTTAGTCATGCCAGCCACATGACCACAGAGGTGTCTTTGGACAGTGCTGGCTCTTTGGCTTTGAAACAGAGATGAGCACCGCCCCCTAGAGTCAGGAACAAATAACACAAATGTGCGAGGGGAACCTTTATCTTTATCTTTTTATCCGGACTATTGGCTGAATAACTATGGCCAGCAGCTGCAGGAGGAAAAGTTGTTTACCCCCTGAAAACATACAAAGGTCAAAAATAGTGATCTGTTATTAATAGATGTAGAATGACTGTGGCAAAACAAAGCAAAGGGAACCAATAGCCTTGGGTGCAATCTCCAAACATCTGGAGCATTACTCGAACACCATTGGCACTGACAAAATCACCATCTGTCAATTGCAAATCAGCTTTACTTGGAACAGATTGCATCCTGTGATGATACCTTAACATCATCAAACAACATCTGCCTATCCCAGGGAATCTTTGGGAAGGACACGATTGGTGGATAAAATGCTAAATCCAGTCTAAACATCTGGTGGACTGTGTGACCAACCATAATAATGGAGAAGGGCGGTATATAAATTTAATTAATTAATTAAATAAATAAATAAATAAATAATATTCCTAAATCATTGGGGATATTGTTCAACCTTGTAATAATAATCAAGAAATATTAGACAAAAAAATCGTGTGTGTGTGTGTGTATTACACTTTCAAATAACTGGGAAAAATGTTGATAACCTAAACTTAAAAGAAACTTAAACAGTTGTATAGTAACAGTAAGTCATCTCTACTTTCTCCTGACTTTTGAGAGCAGGGTCATGCATGGGGCACAGATTGGCAAGGGAAGTTAGTATAGAGCTGCTGCTTTAATTTCTACATAATACTGTGTAGATATGATCAGTTGCAGAGTAATTTAAGAAAATAGAACTTACGGTGTGTTTGGAGCCTAAGTGTACTAGTGCTATATCTGAAAGGCTTATTCAGTGACATTTAATAATGTTGGCAGATGGAAGGAATGAAAACTTTTTGCTTTTTGATTTAAAAAATCTAGATAATTGCTATGCTATACTTTCACTTTCCTTCCAAGCTTTCTAAGAAGTTACTGTTCTCACTATGAATTGTCATGCCAAGTGAAGTCCATTTGTAATGTGGAGAGAAGATAACCACCCTAATTTTAAACATTAAAAAAAAACTAATTGCGTGCAAATATTTAACCACTCCCCAACCTGTAAATCTCCAGGTGTATTGGCTTGCAATTTCCAGAATTCCCTATCAGCTGATACACCAACAAGCACATGTGACACAGAACATAAAATGCTTACATATTACTCATAAAATGCTTACATAGTACTCTTCACATTGTAGGAATTTAAAATTAGGCATGCATTTAAATGTTTACCTGCATTAAGGCCTTAGCCAATGGCATATAATACCTTTCTTGTATGTCTACATACTACTGAAAATGTTGTTGACCTTTAACTGGGTGAAATGTTGCATAAGAGGGCAACAATTTTTGAACCAAGGTACTTCAAAAGGGCTTTTACAGAATGTGTCCAAAATTCAGGGGCCATACTTCCTAAAGGAACTAAATTTGGAAATGTTGTGGCGCTTCAAAGCTATTGGCTGCTATGGTTGTCATGTAATCTTCAATTCAATGTTCTGTAACACTTTCCCAGACAATCTCATAATTCTTTGCTCCCTCCTCCACTCAGTGGCAGCCACTTACCTGCCTGCTGGAAAGGGAAGGAGGAAGGAAAGATGGGAGGGAGGAGAGAAGGGAGGGAGGACTAGGGAAGGAACCCCTGTGCAACCTTCTCAGTCTATACTACCCCCTCATGCACTCAATTGACCTGTGCCTTGGCCCTGCATACATTTTCCCTGATGCATGTCTTGCATTCCCCCATACACCCTTACCAACCTGCACTTCCCCTTGAGCAACTTCCCTGATCTGCATAGCACCTCTTGTACACTTCCACACATCCTGCCCAATCCATGTACCTCCCACATACCTTTCTCAATCTATGTGGCACATCTTAAATACCCCCAAATATTATTCCCAACCCATGATGTCTCCCATGTGCCATCCCCAACTGATGCAAACTTTTCAAATATCTGTGCATCCCTGTGCTTACTTCCTGACCCATACTGCCTCTTGTGTGCCCTACCTGATCTTTGTAGGACCTCTTGTGCACTCTAGGAACCCTTCTCAACCTACACTGCCCACATGGCCTAGCTCCTCATTCCTTCCCCCACCTGGCAACAGCCACTTATCTGCCTGCTGGCCTTGGTCTTGCACTTTATCTGGTTTCTACATTGACTTTCCTCCCTGGAAGCTTCCCAGAAGCAAAGTAAATGGGCAAACTGCCAGGAATTCCATGACTGGGAGGGAGGGAGGGAGGGAAGGAAGAAAGGAAAGAAGGTAATAACTAAATGATATAGAGGGAAAGAAGGAAGGAATGTGACAAGAAATGAAAGAAGGAGAGAGGGAGAAAACAAAGGAAGGGTGGAAGGAAGAGATCTAGGGAGGAAGTGGGATGAACTGTGAGGAAAGAAGGAAAAGGGCGAGAAAGGAGGGAGGGAGGAAAATTTCTTGGAAAATAGTAAAAATAATTAGATTAACAACAGGATCTTTGTGGGAATGCTGACTGTTTATTTTGAAGCACACTAGATAATTGATGGATTTTACAAAACTAGAAGATAAGGATAATATCAGCTAAACTGTAAGAATGTAACTACAGGGAGCTAATGTAATTGGGACTGAAGTTCTTAGGTTGAGAATCTGCAGAATAAAAAAGATGGGAAAGAAGAAGTTAAGGAGATTTAAGAATAGATAGGGCAACTGATAGAAAGAAGACAAGAGACCAGGGTTTAGAGCAGCATTTTAATAGTAGATTGAAGATTGATAATATAGACGTAATTGTACTTAAGGGAATTCCAATCAGAATAATATACAAAAGAAAAGTGTATATATATTTTTCCTGACAAACTTAAACTGAAGAAAATTCCATTTACCATGTTTCCCCAAAAATAAGACCTTGTCTTATATTTTTTTGAACCCTGAAATAAGAGCTTGGCCTTATTGCCATGTGCTCAAAAGCCCAATTGGGCTTATTATTAGGGGATGTCTTATTTTGGGGAAAACAGGGTAGATGGGATAAGTTGAAGTGATGGCTTTTAAACAGAGATTTAGATTGAACTGTGTGCAGAAAGCAAGAAATGTTTTGGAAAAATTGTAAAGAAGATCTGGAGGAAATACACATGGAATTGGCAATGACAGATGAGACCAAAACAAATGCCACAACAGATACAAGACATCGAAGAGGATTCCATGTTGGTTGCTATAGATATTTTTTCCAAGATCTTGGTTTAGTGATGGATTATAAATACTTAATGTGAAATATAAATGGGGCAAATGCAGCCAAAAGAGGGGAAATTATCTGAAAAGCTTAAAGTGATTTCTGTACAAGAAATGCATACTAGAAAAATATATATATAAAATATTTAAGTCACAAAAATCTAAGAAAAGAATTCATCTTAGCAGGATTGAAAAAGGGGGTTATTTTATATATAAATCCTTAACTATATATAAAACTTATATTGATTATTGATTATGGCAGATATATTGGGTAGAAGCCACTCTACAGTGGAGAATAGGATATTGGGAATTTATGCCCCAAGTGAAGATAAAACACCATTTTATAAAGGAATTATGGATAAATTGTTGGATATTATGTATGAAAATTGATGTCTTCTGGGGATTGGAATGAAGTTGTTTTTCCACAAAAAGATAGAACTTCTGAGAGGAATATTAAAATACACATGGCAATTTACCATTTTTTTAATTTAATGGATAATTTGGAGCTTGTTGATGCATAGAGATATAAAAATGGCAATTCAAAAGAATGTTTTGAATACTTATTTTTCTGAAAGACATAAATCTTTTTCAAGAATAGCTATGATTTGGATTTCTAAGACCTTAGCTAATAATGTTTATAAAGTGCATACATTATAAAGCGTTTTTTTAATGACAATCCAGTGATTTTAACTTTTAAAAGGAAAAATGGATTTTTTATTGGAGATTAAATGAGATGCTTTCACAAAAAGAAATGGTGGTGGAGAATTATAGAAAGAAGATAAAGGATTTAAAAAAATAATCTTAAAGGCACAGAAGTAAGGATGGTTTGGGTTGCAAGTAAAGCTTTTGCAAGAGGGTATTTTATGCAATGTAAAAGTGAATTTAAAAAGAAAGGGCAAGATGATTTTGAATGCGATAAAAAAAAGGAAGAATTTTAAAAATCTCCAAGGATGACAACTATTACTCACTAAATTAAGCTTTTACAGAGGCAATTCTCTATGTTAACAGTGAGAGAGAGGGAAATATAATGAAATATGCAAAACAAAGAAATTTGAATTTGCAAAATAGCTGGGGAGATGATTGTCATACAAGTTGCAAAAAGAAAAAGTATATTAAAATGATAAAAAGAAAATTCCTCGATAATACAAATATGCAAAAAGTGTTTCATCGATATTATAGTACCATGAAGGCGAACCTATGGCACAGGTGGCACAGGTGGCACACGGAGCCGTATCAGTGGGCACGCGAGCATTGCCATAACTCAGCTCCAGCACGCATGTGTGCGCCAACCAGCTGATTTTTGGGCCTTTTGGTTCCACTGGAAGTTGGGAAAT
>JANHZT010005456.1:212490-239779 GCA_032468215.1 Stegonotus admiraltiensis
AATCCACTCTCCTGCTTAGTCACCGCAGACTCCATGGCAATTATGTAGCCATCCGTCTGTCACTCTTCATTAGCTTCATTAACTTTTCAAAGGTGTAAATTTCCAAAGAGACATTTCTCCAATCCACTCCAAATAAACGAGAAATCTAATTTTTAAAATTATTAAATGCCAATTCTTCCAAGTCAAATTTCAAAGTCTGTCATGGGTCTTTATTTCCAGTTGTTGTTGTTTTTTCCCTAATCTTCAAGCCCTGCAGATCTGCAGCCACTATTTAAAATTTGGGGTCTTATTTTTAAAATCTATTTAATTATGTTTTTTTTTTTGCCTGGGTTGGTGTCACTCACCCGGCTTCGGGAAACTCACTCTCTCTTCTTCTCTCCTGCACAATCTTTTTCCCACTCCTCTGCGGCTTTGTGGCAACCGCCATGGCTGCCTACCCCCACCTCCGACTTCAAGGATTTCCTCTGGCCTCTGAGGAACTTGCCTGTTCCTCTTGACCCACCGAGGTGCTCCTCTTCTCCCCCCATCCCTACAGGATGGGGTCGGTCCAAAGACTGATCGGACAGTGGTTTGTCAGTCGGGGTTTTCGTGGGCTCATTACAGCCCGCTATTTCCCCAACTGTAGGGCCTCAGTACCAGACCGGAAGAGTCTATCTCCAGTGATTTATTAAAGATATGGGTGAAGATGGGGGCCAGTTGATCAGCACAGACTTTCAAGCAGGAAGGAGTTACTCTGTTTAGGTCTAGTGCTTTTCCACTCTTTTGTCTGTGAAATAGATCTTGCACCTCTTTTTCTAGGATCATCAGAGGTGGGAGGCCCAGAGGAAGAGTCAGGTGTAGGAGACTTGACTGTTGTTGTATCTGAGATGGGGAGGGTAGCAATATTTGACAGTGGTCTCCTCTGAAACCTAGAGTAGAACATATTCAGGTCATCTGCCAGTTGCCTGTTCCCTTCAGTAAGGGAGGAAGGTCAGATAAAATGGACTCAGCATTTTAGTTGCAATATACAGATAAACCAATAAGAAATGTGGTTAAAAGGGTTGAAATTTACATTGAGTTACATTATGCTCAAAGAGAATTTTTATAAAATTATATTTTTAAAAATGAAATTTTTATATTTTCCCATTGATGCAATGGTACAGCTTACTACCTCAGGACAAAAGGCCTATGGAAACATATAAATGCATGTATCCCAGGACAAGAGCATCAGTATACACCTATACATATTAATCTCAATAAATATAAATTAAAGTTACATTTTCCTCTTCACCACACTATTAATTTGATATTGTATTGGTCTCTCCTTTCATTTTTTTTAAATGAAAGGAGATGAAATTTTTTTAAATGTGTGGTACAAATTTTAATGCCCCTGGTTACCCATTTTACTTCATTTTTGGCAGCAAAAATGAAGGATAGGTTAGTTCCATTTGGTAAAACAAGAACAAACTGTGTTATTGGTTAAAATAATACAGTCTTAGTCCCTTAGTTGCATCCAGGTCTGTATTAAAGAGCCTGGAAATCTACAATAAACATGTATGTGTGATAATGAGATTGTTGGTGGAAAGTCATCCCAAAAAGACAAGGCGCAATTAAGCCTGCTTACATACACAAGTTAGAATGACAACATGCCATTGCTGGCCCCAGTCATCCATATAATAGGGTTCTCCTTCTCAGCTGAGTTACAATGGGAAAGGCATCTCCTGACAGCCCTCTGCCATGACTTCCCTGTGAAACAGCCTGCCTGCTCTCCTTTATACACATTTCATGCCTGCCATCACACCATCGTTCTCATTTCATCTGTCTGCTGGCAAATGCCCTGAATTAAAATGTTTCCAGAATTCAAGATAAAGAAGTGAATATTTATTTGTTTTTAGTGTACTCTCTTGTCCAAATTTAATGCCATACTTAAAGGTGTCACTGGAGACACATGGCAGTGGCCCATAACACAGGGTGTGCAATCAACAAATGCTGCCCTAGCTGTTTATCTTAACGCTTTTAGATGGTGCGTTTGGAGGGTATCAATACACAGAATTGTGAAAAATGGATGCACGTTTTCCCCCTTTGGGATAGATAATTGAAAGTCAATTATCCTTTCATAGTTTGAATGAAATGATGGAACCATTAATTAAGGAATCCATCTGACTCTAAGTTACTGACAAGGATAAATACATATCCAGGTTTGTTATATTAGAAATGCACTACAGAATTCTTTAGTTTCTTTTTGATATATATATTCAGCATCCCCTTTTTTCACAGCTGATGATAGTAACATTTGCTAGGCTCAGAACAGTTCACCAACCTAAGACTTTGAAATCATTACTTGAAAATACAATATTCCTCTGTTGGCAGCTTTTCACATATCACATAGTAAAGCTATAGCTATTGCTTTTCCATATAGGAAAGCCCATTGTTAAAAGCATATATTATCTTCATCACTTACAAAGCAGAATAATGCCTTTACATTTCTAAAAGGTTTTCTTGGCATCGGCACAAACAGAATTAACGTTGCAATTATGACTTTTCTCATCTTCCCAGAAGCATCATCTCTTTTCTGTCCTCTTAGCAGTGCACTATTCAGCACAAGGGTCAATATTTATTTTTTGTTGTATCTATTAAGATAATAGGATTTAAACATGTTTAATTTTGGTTGACTCATGACCTAGCTTTCAAAATCCAAATTATAATTTATTATATTTTCATATTTGGTATATAATTCTTGGATGAAACTTAAAACTGTTATCCAATACAATTTACAGGGAAACAAGCAGCACTGAAATTTTAAAGCAGAGCACATACAGTGAAGTTTTTATTAACTTGTTTAAGCTGAATAAGGGACGTGGTGGCTCAGTGACTAAGATGCTGAGCTTGTCGATCGAAAGGTCGGCAGTTCAGCGGTTCAAATCCCTAGTGCCGTGTAACGGAGTGAGCTCCCGTTACTTGTCCCAGCTTCTGCCAACCTAGAAGTTCAAAAGCACGTAAAAAATGCAAGAAGAAAAAATAGGGACCACCTTTGGTGGGAAGGTAACAGCGCTCCGTGTGCCTTCAGCGTTTAGTCATGCCGTCCACATGACCATGGAGAGGTTTTCAGAAAGCGCTGGCTCTTTGGCTTAGAAATGGAGATGAGCACTGCCCCTAGAGCCGGAAACGACTAGCACACATGTGCAGGGGAACCTTTACCTTTACCTTAAGCTGAATATGATCTAATTTGGATATATTTTCATGTTGTTTTTGTTCCATACTTTCCTTGAAATGCAAATCTATTTAGCTTTGCAGATTCGATAGCTACTATGCTAAGCCATATGAATGTATAGGTAACTTCAAATAAAGTCAAACTTTCCATTATGGTAATTCACCATGATGAAAAGGCAAGTCAGTTTACAAGTAAAAGATATCTGCTTGTTCAATTGTACAGTTTCCAGAAGTATGGGTACTGCTATAGGTAGTCCTCAACTTATAACCATTCATTTAGTGTCCATTCAAAGCTAGAATGGCACTGAAAAAAGCATCTTATGACTGTTTTTCACAGCGTTGTAGTACCCCCATGGTCATTGAATAAAAATTCAGACACTTGGCAACTGGCATGTATTTATGACAATTAGTTGAATTGTCCCAGGATCATGGGATCACCTTTTGTGACCTTCTGATAAGTGAAGTTAATGGGGAAGCCAGATTCATGTAACAACTAATTTAACAACTGAAATGATTCCACAGGGAACCGTGGTGATGCAGTGGTTAGAATGCAGTAGTGCAGGCTAACTTACTGCTCACTGCCAGCAATTCGATCCTGACTGGCTCAAGGTTGACTCAACCTTCCATCCTTTTGAGGTCAGTAAAACGAGGACACAGATTGTTGGGTGCAAAATGCAACTTGGTAACCCACTTAGAGAGTGCTGTAAAGCACTATGAAGTGGTATATAAGTCTAAGTGCTATTGCTAATCACTTAACAACTGTGGCAAGAAAGGTTGTAAAATGGGGTAAAACTCACTTAACAACTGTTTTGCTTAGCAATGGAAATTTTGGGCTCAATTGTGTAGTCACAGGTAGTTGAGGACTACCTGTATTGAAATATTGATTGCAGTTATTAGTAGGCTAAGCGTCTGAAACTTGCCGGTGGATTTTCCTGTGAAGCTATGTTTAAAGACACGAGTTAAATAGGGATAGCATTTCTAATTACTTTAATGCTAAGTAAAATATTATGTCAGTGACTTGTCTGATTAAAGGAGTTCATCTTTTCGTTACTTTTTAAAAACTAACATTAAATTGATAACCTGACAGAATGAATTCTTTTGAAGAATACATTACAAAAGAAACATTTGATGAAATCATTCAAACATCTATTGTAACATTAGTAAGTTCTTTACTACCAGCAGTGATAACTTTATGAAAAGCAAAGCTTAGTGCTATGGAAAAGTCTGTATCATTCATTGAAAATATAAGAGGGAAGAAATGTAATTATGCTCTTTTATTCTGGATTTACTATATGCTATTGTGGGTGATGATGAAAATGATGATGATAAAACAATCAGAGGTGGGTTTCAGCAAGTTCTGACCAGTTCTGGAGAACCAATAGCGGAAATTTTGAGTAGTTTGGAGAACCAGTAAATACCACCTCTGACTGGCCCCACCCCCATCTACTCTCCGCCTCCCAAGTCCCAGCTGATCGGGAGGAAATGGGGATTTTGCAGTAACCTTCCCTGGATTGGGGAGGGAATGGAGATTTTACAGTATCCTTCCCCTGTCATGCTCACCAAGCCACACCCACCAAGCCATGGCACACCCACCAAGCCACGGCCACAGAACCGGTAGTAAATTTTTTTGAAATCCACCACTGAAAACAATGCATGAAAAATGTAATCAATGAAAATTTCAGAAGTCTTCTTATAAGACACTTCTAGGGTCCTTTTGCCTGCCTCTTTCTGGATTGAGGCTAAGATCAGAAAATACAAGCAAGGTTATTTTATTTTACTGCTGGGAAATTGTCAGTGAGGAAAAAAGGATTAATTATATTGCCTACTACATGCCAGGAACCATGAGTGATGACTCCCTATTTTACTCTACTGAGTAAATGGGAAGAATCCTGAGCTGTACTACTGTAAAGTATTCTAGTAATCTAAACCTGGTCACTAACTGTGTAGAAGCCACCGATTCTATTTCAGTGAAGGGCTTGAACATCGCCATAATACAGGTAGTCCTCAACTTTGGACCACAATTGAGCCCAACATTTCTGTTGCTATGTGAGACATTTGTTAAGTGAATTTTGTCCCATTTTACGACTAAATGAACTGTTGTAAGTCAAGGACTACCTGTAGCACGCTACGTAGACCAAACTTGTAGTTCTACAAAATGGATTCTGGAAACAAGGCTCAATGAGTAGCTAGATGGAATTGGGCATATTTAGCTCGCAAATAAGGGATGCGGTGGCTCAGTGACTAAGACACTGAGCTTGTCGATCGAATGGTTGGCAGTTCAGCGGTTTGAATCCCTAGTGCTGCATAATGGGGTGAGCTCCCTTACTTGTCCAAGCTTCTGCTAACCTAGCAGTTTGAAAGCACATAAAAAATGCAAGTAGAAAAATAAGGACCACCTTTGGTGATAAGGTAACAGCGTTCCATGTGCCTTTGGTGTTTAGTCATGCTGGCCACATGACTATGGAGACATCTTCGGACAGCGCAGGCTCTTCAGCTTTGTAATGGAGATGAGCACCACCCCCTACAGTCGGGAACGACTAGCACATATGTGCGAGGCGAATATTTACCTTTACCTTAGCTTGCAAAAATAAAGCCTGGTAGAAGATCTGACAATGATACAAAATGGCACAGACCTGATTTCTGCTGAAATTGGGAGCAGAACAAGGCGAAATAGATTAGAATTAAAATTAGGGAGATTCAGGGAGACTTCTGATCATTAGGAGGTATTTTCTCACAAGAATTTTGAATTGTGAAACAGTGGTGGTCTTCCCCTGCTGGAGGTTTTCAAATAGGGATGGCACAGCCATCTGTCAGTGAAGAATTCACAGGCTGCAATATTAAGATCTCTTCCAATTCACATTTGATGATACTAAATATTTTTTCTTTTACTTGGCTATTTATAACTATTTTTTGTAATATTAGCATTTAAGAACGAATGAAGATAGCAGTAGCACCGAAGACTTATATATCGCTTCGATATGCTTTACATCACTCTCTAAGCAGTTTACAGAGTCAGCATAGGTTTCAAGATGTTGACAGTTTTAGACTGTGGTGGTTTCGAAAGATTTTGGATGAAGAATTTCAACAAAACAAAGCTGTAAAATTTGGCCTGGTGTGTCATAATGCATCAAATCCAACACTTTGGATGGGTTGATATTTCGGTTCTTGATATTTGATCTCTGTGTTGGGCAAACCATAAGTGAGAGCATTGCTTGACATATAATTGGTGATTAAATGCTGGTAATGGTGATCTATTGTGGTTTATCTTAAAGTAGGGGTCATTGAATCAGGATTTGTATATAGATTGTCTAGAATTCAAGAAACAAAGCTAATGTTTCTCTGCAACTGTAGTTCCACAACAATGTAGTATGAAGTACAAAATCTTAAGGTAGTATAGAAAAAGCTGCAAGGGGTCCATCTAAATATATTCCTTCCAGCTTTAAATGGGATTTAGGGTTTAACCTAGAAAAAAAAGCAGTGTACAGTTTCTGGTCCCCCTTCCTTTGTAGAATTGTTTCAACAATTTCAGACATTAGTTAGTGAACTAAGGATGACCAGGACAATGTACAATAACTATTCGTTGAGGTACTATGTATATGGACATTTCATGTACATGTATTGAGGTATTATGTATACGTGTGCTATTTGTTCCTTTATATTCTCATAATGTCGGCTAAGGACCAACAAGTAGCATTTTCTTTTGGTTTGTGGATGAATGGATTAAATCAGATTTCCAACTTGCAGCACATGGCCTGCCTGAGGCATGTTGAAATTACTCAGATTTGTTCTGCATATTGCGTGTGTTTCTATATCCAAGTCCTACACACATTTCCTGTGTAGGCTATTTCCCACTGAATGAATCCCTTAGGGTATATATTTTAAGGAAACATGTAAGAAATCTGTCCATAAAGCTTTATCATGCCCATAGTAGGATGGTGTATACAGCTTCATAATATCAGTGGTGTGATTCTTAGGCTTATGTACTTGATTTGACTCACTTCCAGAACAAATGACAGCATTCCTAGAATGACTTGGGTCATTTCCCCCCCCCTAACCTCACTAAGTGGCATGTTCATGATTGTTCATGATCTTTTATTTTAAACAGCAATAATGCTTTAAATAAAATACTATGGGGTGTGAGAGTGTTTTGGACTGGTAAGTAATACATGACGGTTACAGTTTCCCATGTTTTTCTTATTGTTTTCTGTAGGGTGATCTCACTGCAAAACTTCACATATATTGTTTGTAGGTAATACTACAAATCAATAAATTTGTAAAAGAATATATGCCTATTACATTGTCTAATGTGTAAATATATCTAGTACATTGGTAAGCCCTTTCCCAAGCATCTGTGTAACTGAGTTAATCCTAGAATTAGACTTTCATTAAAAATGCTTATTTGAATATAAGCCTGTAGTAATTGTTTTATTTTTTCACAGAATAATCAGAATATGAATAGAGCAAAGGATCTATGCTGAAGAGGCAACTTCAGTATTAAATGGGGGCAGGCAGTGTGGTGCGGAGCTAAGGGACAATTGGCAAAAATTAACTTTCAGTGAAAATTATTAAACTGTATTACTTAGACTTTTTTCTCAACCCAAGTGAAGACAAACATTGGTGGGAATGGTACAATCCATGGAGTAATATATCTGTTCCCACAGACTCTTTAACACTAGAACAATTTTAATGGCATTGAATTATGCTAAATCTAATTAGTCTCAAACAAGCATTTCGTTCTGTTCGTGCCTTTCCATAAAGCTGCTCCAAAAGCTATTGTATTAAATCTCAAACTTTTCCTCAGATGAACAGCATGTAATACAGAATGTTATGCAAATTAGTTTCATTACCGTAAATCATCTTTATGAAAATGCTATTTTTAATCACTTACAAAGTATATGTTATGATTAAGTGAAAAACCAGTATGACCCAAAGTATGGTATATGGCATATGGACATGGAGGCACTTTGGATTTGTGTTTGCTAAGCTACAACTGCCTAGAAAAGAACTAGGGCTGTACAAAAGATTTGAGATTTAATATGAAGGTGATTTAGTTACATCTCCACATCAAGTTGATTTTCTGAATGAGATTAATGTACTGATCAGATCATTGAGGTGAATAGGTCCAAACTGCCAAGACTTTTCCTAAGTTATGTATCTTATATTATTTCATTTATTCATTTGTTCTTGGAACTAAAGCCCCTGATGTGTTGAGACTATTTTGAGACTACATTAGAAGGCATTATCTCAGCAAGTAGATACAAACTTCCAAGTTTGCATACTTAAGATATTGCTGTTCAATAAAACTTGTTTTTTCACCTGTAGAGCTTCAGGACCTACAAACCATTTGACTCATTTAAGAGCCCAATTCCTTGAGAAAGAGGTTTTTTAATCTGGGAGTGAGCCATATTTGGAGGCACAAAACTGTACTAATTAAGCTTTTACTCTCAGCTGCTACACAGCCATTCCTCACATTAATGCACACCCACAGAAAAACTATTTGGTTACAATAATTCCTATTGGATTTTATATATATGGCAAGGAAAACAAATCATTCGATTCCCTCTTCGCATTGTTCTGTCTCAGATTTTATTTCTTTGATATTTGCATTTGAGTACAGGTAGTCCTCGATTTACAAGTTTGTTTAGTGACTGTTCAAATTTACAATGGCACTGAAGTGACTTATGACTCACAGTTATGACTTGCATCCCTGTGGTCACATGATCAAAATTCAGACACTTTGTAACTGACTCATATTTATGATGGTTGCAGTATCCCAGGGTCACGTGATCACCTTTTGCAACCTTCTGATAAGTCAAGTCAATGGGGAAGCCAGATTCACTTAACAACCATGTTTGTTTGGTTTTTTTGATTTTATTTATATGCCGCCCTTCTCCGGAGACTCAGGGCGGCTTACAATGCATTACTTCATACTTCTGTATATTTTTATACAAAGTCAGCTTATTGCCCCCTACAAACCGGGTCCTCCTTTTACCCACCTTAGAAAGGATGGTAGGCTGAGTCGACCTTGAGCCTGGTGGGACTCGAACTTGCAGTAATTGCAAGCAGCATGTTACTAACCTAACAGCTGCAGTGATTCACTTAACAACCGCGGCAAGAAAAATAATAAAATGTGGCAAAATCCATTTAACAACTGTTTCATTTACAAAAGAAAATTTGGTTTCAATTGTGGTCGTAAGTCGAGGACTAGCTGTATTATATTTTCTTTTGTACAAATTTTGTTGCCACCTTAAATGCTACTTGTTTAATGGCAGGTGTAAACATTTTTTAAAAAGGAAAGAAACAACTATTTTGGATCGAAAGATAGAGAAACAAGCTTGCCGAAATAGTATTCTATAATTCCTGCTCCAATATAAGCCGCAAATCTCAGAATTAGTGTGAACTATAGTGTGAAAGGGTTAAATACTGTGCAGGTACAGTTCTTATAGCAACTGCAAATGTTACTGAAATAAAAGGCAGAAACAGGAAATCTAAAAAAAAATCTTCCCCAAGGCAGGCATCTGTCTTAAATGATGTAATTTGTCAACTTTCCAGCATCTTGTAGATCTGAACACAAAAAGTTCTACACTAAACAAAGAACATTACATGCTCATTAGCCAAAATGTTCCTAAAGTACTTAACACAGAGTTTTCATTTAATAAGCAGCAATTACTTGCAACTGTGCAATATATAAACATTAATTTTGGGTAACGAATAACTATTTCAAGACATTCTAGTTGGGTTTTGATAGAATTTTGTATCAGATGACAAAGCAGAAATTTTCAATAAGGGTTGCCATTTTGCCTGTTAAAACCTGTTACATTGTCCAAAATCGAACTGTTTACTGTGCTAAAAAAAAGCTTCCAAGTGTTAAGGTATAATATGAAGTATTTTATATCTATAGATCACACATACTAGAATGTAAAATAAGAGGCAAATTTGTCAATACTGAGGTAAGAATAAATTAAGAGAAATAGTGAAGAATTCTGTTTATTCGTAACATGGAAAACTTAGCACGTATTTAAGAGTGTGCAAAATTTAACGAGTGTGCAACCTGCCCATAACCCTGCACTCCCACTGACCTTAAGGACAATATGGAAAAAATGCCATTCTCTGTAGAGTAGTGGTAATTCATCTACAATTTTTGGCCCGAACTTTTTCTCTAAAAATGAGGACTGACAGTTGCGCTACAGCATTCATTTCTGTTTAGAATATTATAGTAATTACTTAAAATGTATTTTAAAAACATATCCTACACACACACACACCACTTTTAAAGTATATGTATAGGTTGCTAAACCTGAAAATGTCTGCAAGTATGGTAGTAAAGATCTTGTATCGGGGTAAATCATTTTTTTAAGAAAAAGACCTTTTCATGCTTGGGAAGTGTCTAGTTTCTAAGGATAAGCAAAAATAATGCAATCTGTTCAAGATTACAAAAAAAAAAAGAAAGAGGGGGGTGGGCCTTTTCTGCTTTAATTCTATGCTTTTTTCCCCTTTAACATGGGTCTTTTATAACATCCCAAACACAGTCACTTTCAGAATTTATCATTGCCATGCAAAACATAATAAATTTCTCTTCATTCACTTAAGGAGTGCATCAGTTAAAATGTTAAGTCTTTCATCTTTATTACCCTTCCATTAAAATGAATGAATGAAACCGGGACTGTTCAACTCTTTACAAAGGGAGAAAAAAATGGATTACATCTTTATTCCACACATATATATCCGAGTCACAAGCAAGTAAACTTTTCAAATGTGTAGTAGGATGTTAAACGTCATGGTACGTATATTTTATTTGATTATAGCATTCGACATTCGGCCATTGCCTGTCCTTTCCCATTCCCATTTATGTTAATAAGACCTGCAGTGTTTAGTGTCTTTATCTCTTTCCTGCTAGGCGTGTTCACGTGTTTTGAAGGCAGTCTGTTCTACAGCTGATATATTAGAAACAGACAGATTAATAACCAGCCTTTCCATTGGTCTAGACTTTCTTGAACACTGCACCAGTAACCCTTTGCTATAATGACGACACAAAGAACCTCACATCAAGGCTGTGCTTCTTCTCCATAACTCAAAAGCATCCCGGTGGCAATAGCCTCCAGCCCCATTTGTCTTTAGTGCAGTTGTGACACTTCGGTATGATCCATAATTTGGCAGCTATTTACCGTGACATTTCTCTTCAGTGCAGCCATAACATTCAGCGAAGGCATTATTTGGTTCCATTTACCATACAAATTGTATTGTTGTGCATGCATGCTAGCAGCTATATTAGGCACCTGAAAATGAGTAAATCTTGTAAAATAGATACTAACAGCCTATTCAAACAGGGGAGATTTTTTTCTCTGTTTGGTTGAGGAAAGGCAACGAACAAATTAAAAAAAAAATTTCTGAAGACTGAGGAAAACTTTTCCCTGAACAGTTCACTTATCTGTATTTGCATAACCTATAGACAACAACTGGCTTTAAAAAAAAATCAAAACATTAACAGTAGAATATTATGAATCATAGTTTATTTTTAAAAATCAGATCCATTCAATAGAAAAATTATCTTATAAAATATGCTAAAATGACAAGTGCAAATGAATACATTTACCACATTATCTTTAAAATTATTTTTATATCATATTCTTCGTTTCTTGGTATCCCTCATCACTGAAGCTTTAGTTTACTTCCATTGTAGAAAAAAAAGGCTGCTTTTACTCTGCAAAACCTTTTTCCATCAAGATATTTCCCTGAAGCAAATTCACATAGAAAATTTTTAGACAAAAATATATAAGTTTATTCAAAAGCAAGTGGCATTCAATTTCATAGGACATAATTAAGTATTTGTATATTTTTCAACCTTTGTGACTTTTGAAATTCTGCCTTAATATTATTAAAAGCTTTGTTCTTTATACAGTGTCAATGCAGGTAGTTCTCAACTTATTTAGCAATTTTTTGTTGCTAAGTGAGACATTTGTTAAGTCAATTGTGCCCCATTTTATAACCTTTCTTGCCAGTTGTTAAGTGAGTCATTGCATTTGTTAAATGAATCTGGCTTCCCCATTGATTTTGCTTGTCACACATTTTGCAAAAGGTGATCACGTGACTCTGGGAGACTGCAACTGTCATAAATTAGTCAGTTTCCAAGCATCTGAATTTTGATCACATGACCATGGGGATGCTTTTCATAAGTGTGAAAAATGATTCTAAGGCACTGTTTTCAGTGTGGCTTGTAACTTCAAACTGTCACTAAATTAACTACCTGTAATAACTTTCTAACATGCAGTAACATGCATCCTCAATTATGGATTCACTTTTAAAAAACACATTTTAAAATAAATCCTTTGGACGTTAAATCCAAAGTTGTATACAAAAGCGTCATGGCTTTTTCTGAACTCCCATAGCCTCTAGTGCAGCTTTTTGAAAAATATTCTACTACATATCTTAGTTCAAAAGCCTGAGAAGGGAAAAATTCTCCTCTCCTCTCCACCAACTCATATAGTGGGCAGCTTGAAATCTAACAAGTACATTATTACGACTTGTACAGTTCAGAAAGACAACTGTTTTATCAACTGTCTCTTCTGTATACCACTTTTGTACAATGCTGAGTGAAAAGCCATAAAGAGCTGACTCTTCCCTAAAGAGCTGGGACAGAGTGAGAAGGGACGTCAGGGATTATATTCTTGGTTGTATTAAGAATGGTGGTTGAGAAACCAGGCTTTGGTGTTATTGGTTTTGTTTTTTCCTGATTGTTGTGATAATAGTGTTTCATAAGAAGGGTGACCACATAAGTCTTTTTAAAAAATACATATATATTTTTTTGACATTCATTACATGCTCAGAATTAACTTAATCCAGCCTATGGTAAATTTATAATAACTCTAAGTAAAAGAAACGTTGGTGTTACATATGCAATGGTAATAAAAAATTAGACATAGTAAGACACATATTTGATACACATCTTGAAAATACCAATTCATTAATGACATGGACATTTTTTATCTCTTGCCCATGTAAACGTAGAGAATGTCATTGAAGGTGGAGCTGACCAAGAGTTGCCTGGGAACATTTATGCCACTTTTGAGAATAATTTCATCAAAGAAACAAAACAATAACATAGCATCCACAGTAAGACTCTGAATGTAAATATCTTTTGAATTAAATTGAAAGAGAATGAAATATAATTACAATCCACAAGTTATGTGACTCTAGATAAGCACTGCAGTCCAATTCATTTTAATGTGAAGATCATAGAGGTGTTTTCTTTGACTTGTATGTAATCTCAGGGCCAATTGAATTTAATACATATTTCTCAAGCAATACTATATTACCGTGAAGCTAAATTAGGAGTTTCTAAATAAATATATAGTGAACATAGCTAACAGAGATTTAGAAATCAGGATTTCTACTCCATTGTATTCTTATGAGAATTACTTTTGCTTCACTTATTATGGTATTCATCATGGTGCTTACTTGTATTTGCACTACCACACACTATATTGTTGTGTACAATATGAATCAGCTAAATCACAACATCCAACAGAATGGCTGTGACTATTATTAACAGAAAATGCTTTAAGTTGTTGCATTGCTTTAATATATTTGATAATTATTACAGTCAGTTACCAGTTATTCCAGTAACTGTTATATTAGTGCAGAGAAATAATTCAGAATCTTCAGTTATACAGATGACATAAAATTTCTTGCTAAAACAACTGTCATACAATAAATCACTTAATATTTAAGTGAATTATTGATTTATTTAGGCACATATTAGCTGCCCAATTGAAACTGAAAGAATTTGTACACATAGTAGTAAACCAAACATATTTAGTAGTAAATACCACTAGTATACCAAACATATTTAGTATAATTATATACCAAGCATTTTAGTAGCAGTAATACCAAGCAAATTTAAAATGAAGTAATTTCTTTGAAATCAGTGGATCTTATTTTTGAAATTAAGATTTATGGTATGCATATAAATATTGTTTGTAACTAGGCCCTCAAAATTAATTGTGAGATTCAAATACTAAAAATGTGCACAGATAAGCAATTTGAAAAATATGATTTTTAGACATATAGCATTAATATATAACTCGTAACAGACCTGGATTACAAATACTTAGCATGAGTTGTTTATGTCTAAAATTGAATATTATTCTGAAGTTTTGATTTTTTGATCGAAACAAATAATCAAATTAAATTATGATGACAGTGTTTCTATATAAATTTCAGCTGATAACAATATCCAAAATTTACTTCAGTTACAACTTAACAACCAAAAAATTACCAGCTCAATCCAAAGATAAGTTAAATTGAAGTATTTAGATACAAATCATTTTAATCCCACCGATACAATGATATTTAGTTGGTTTAGGGGCTGTCTGTAAATTTAAAACCAGCCCCTACTCGAATGCTTTATATTTCTTAAAACTTGTTTCCAATTGTCCAAATTCTTAAAAAAAGTAAAAGAGCCGAGAACTGGAAATCAATATAGGATATTTAAAATACATTATATTTTTGTCATTTTTGAAATTTCTGAAAAAACCCAGTTTTAAATCAGTACGTATACTGATGCACTTGGAAATCAAGCATGTTTGCCTTCCCCAAATCCCAAATAGGAAATACAAAGTGAACAGAAATAAGGTGACTATAGAAAGCTTTACATGTAAAATGATTTTTTAAAAAACAACTGCATTTCAAAGGCAATTGTTGGCAGCTCAGTTCTATTTATGTCTACCTAGATACAAGTTTCGTTAAGTTCAAAAAAGTTTATGTTCCAATGGAACTTCTAGCTGAATAAGTCAGGCATGAGATCGCATTGTTGAACAAAAGGAGGAAAAACTGTATAACTGAACCATGCTGTAAAAATTTAACTGCAAAAAATTAATTTTAATGCTTATAGTCAGAATTGTACAATACGATCTCTCACAGAAATGACATTTCATTACAATGCCAAATACATTCTATATAATGATGACATTCTAATCCAACATTTTAATCTGTACCATTTCCATTTTTCAGAAATACAGCCTATATCTTCTAGTATATTTCATTAATCTGAAAATTCCTGGATTATTTATTTTCAACAAAATGTAAAAAAGTTAGATAACATTAAAAAAATTCTAGTTATAAATGAGTGCAATGAGTGCAAGTCAAATGTAATTTTATAAGATAACCAAATGTCCCAAAATATAACAAAAAATTAAAATAAGCTGGCAAGGTTGACTCAAAAGTAAAAAAAAATCATTTTCACATAACACTCACATAACACTCACATAACAAGATCACACATGTTCATACTAGAATAAAAATGTGCTATATAGAATAAGCTTTGTAGAAAAAAGGTTTACAGAGTGTCATTGTTACCACAATGTCTTTGCAGATTGCATGTATCCCAAATTGTATGTGTAACAAATCTCAAATATAGTTTAACAATGCAGTCCCATACAGACGTTTATAGGCATAATCAATCTGAATATCAGTAGGGCATATTTCTGTGTAAGATGCATATAGGATTGCTGCATAATCCTAAGCATGTCTACTAAAGTGGCTACTAAGCCATTTTAAGGACAATGGGCTTCATCTTATTCAAACTGCATAACATTGCAGCTCCATATGCCTTCACATACTGAGTTCCAGAAGAGAGGTATGACATCAATTTGTAACAGTTTTGCACTTGCCTAGAATTATATTCAAATCCACTGCAAGTTGGAAATTGAAAATCTCCATACCAAAAAATGTGGAAGTAAATGTAATACCAGCTACAAACTGCATTTTTAAACCCCACAAAACCTCTTAAACAAATCAAAATACTGTTTTGCTATTTTAATATGTTACCCGTTGCCAGCTTTAAAGAAATTAAAGCATTATCGCCAAGCATAAAATGCCCATTTGCTCTGTTTTGATTTATGTCATTGTTCTGTTTTTACAGCTTACTGTTGACAGAGTGAGGTAATTCAACTACAATTTTTCCTATGTTTTTCCCCATGTACATATAATCTATAGCACGGAACACTGACTCTAAGCCAGTAAACTTGTTCTCTAGAGACAGGTCTCCAAAGTCCACCTCACAAACAATTTCTCTCTTTTCACACATTTCAACCAAGTGTTTCATAGCCATTTGGTAACCAGAAAAGTAATGATTTAAGAAGAAACCTTGGATGCTAGCTGATTTTTTTAGCAACTTTGCTGGTAGCATTTCTGTTTGACTTCGTTGAAGGCCAGTGTGTGTTTGGTAGCCAGAAATAAACCCAATAATGATCAGGCGACCTTTGATAGCCAAGGACTTGATAGCCAAGTCATACATTTCTCCACCAACCGATTCATACACAACATCCACACCTTTGGGGTACTCATTTTTGAGGACAGCAGCAACATTTTCAGTTTTATAGTTGATAGGTCGATCGCAGCCAATAGATTTCAGAAAAGCACACTTTTCATCAGTAGAGCAAGTTCCTATTACGTGGCATTTTGCTTTCTTTGAAAGTTGCACAGCAAACTGTCCAGTGCCTCCAGCTGCTGCTGTCACCAGAACTGTCTTTCCTTCAGACAATTCTCCAAGTTCTTTCAGACTAATATATGCTGTAGCTCCACTTATCAGAAGAGTCAGAAACTCTGGTTTCATAGAAGGCACTGGAATGGCTTCTTTAGCAGGCACAACTGTATATTCAGCAAAAGCTCCTGATTTTAGGTAGGCCACAGACTGGCCTACAGTGTAATTTGCACTTGCACTTAAGCCCAAGGCCACCACTTCACCAATCCCTTCAAAACCTACATCAAATGGAGGCTTAACCAAATTGTTGTACCGGCCAGCTGAGTAGTTAATATCAGATGCATTAATGCCAACAAATCTAGAAGAAAACAAAAATGTGTTAAGATCTTTTTTTGATAAGACTTGTAAGAAAATAATTTCATTTAAATGCACAAGGCTGGAGATTTAAGTGACGCCTCTTCAAATATTTCAAAGGTTACAGCAGGAATTATTTTGTGTGCCCCCCCACAAAGATCACTGTAATCTGATTTCACTTTTCCTAACATGCAAACTTGACCTTGTATCTTCAAATGAAAACTGAAGGCATTCTTCTTATGCATGACAAAAGTAACAAAGATAAAATTTATTTTTGTTAAGCTATGGAATAAAAGTATGTTTTTTACTAGAATAGAATAGAATAGAATAGAATAGAATAGAATAGAATAGAATTAGCAAATATATTGACTCTGGCAGCAAATTTACATTTCTGATTGTAACAACACTTTATATGACTAATGATAATGTGAAGTATCAAAGTCCTTTCCAAGGTCGATGAACAAAAATGTTACTGCAGGCAAATTTAAAGAAAATTGATCGAGTGACTGTAATAAATTTGCCTTTTGATGCAACTAATTTGCACATTATTAAAACATTTTGCTGTATATAAATGACAAAAACACCTTAAAAGAACCTTGAACAGAAAAAGTAAAATAGTGCACCACTAGTTTGCACATATTAATTTTAGCAGGTAAAAATGAGTAAAAGTATTAAAGATGGACAATGAAATATCTTGTGATGCTAAGGAATAAGTAAACTGAAGACAGACAGGTATTTCCACATAAGTTTAAAAAGCATCTATGCTGACAATTGTCCTTTATATTCAAAAATAAATAAATATTGGCATTTAATTATGCACATGGATGAAAAAACATGCAAAAATATGTCAATTTATGGGGATTTGAAATCATTTGTATGTATAGAAATAACTAAAGTAAAGGAAGCTCCTTGGACATTTGTAATTCTAAGAAAACAGGCTGGTTCATTATGTAGTGTTGTTATATGTATGATATAGCTACAGATTCAGAAATATATGCCCATACATCCTCAGTTGAACAACTTCTGTAGTGTCCAATTCTTTATACAATCTAGCCTGCATCTGCACCAGAGGATACTTTCGTTCTATTTATGGCTTTTCAGGAAAACCGAACCAAACCCAAGTAGCTTTAATTCACACCCTACGTCCTGTACTGGAAAAGTAAAACTAGGCGTGTACGCCGTGTGTGTGTGTTTGTGTAAGAAAGAGAAAGATCCTAAAGCGAAGGTCTGCGTTGTTAGAAACAAAAGATAGGGGCACCAATATGAGGATGAGAGAAGCCTCAACTACCCGAGGAAACTCTTCTGGCCTCGCCTCGCGAGCCAACTTCTTGCAGGAAGTTTGCTACCCCGAGGCAGCGGTTGGACGCGAAGCCAGCGTTATTTATTCATGCATCCCCCGCTTCTCTACTTCATACAACTGATTTGTGCTGCACGTAGGATACCCCCCCCCCCCCAAATTTATCGCCCAAAGTCACAGGGCGGTGCGGCTCGTCTGAAAATTTCCTTCCTCCCGCGAGCCTAATTGTTGCTGCCTTCACGCTTCTGCAGTCTTTTTCAACGCCTCTCTTTCCCTCAGCCGAGGCAAAGGTCCTGCCCGCTCCGCGAGCGGCTCCCTTCCAGAGCGCAAGATCAAGTTCGAGGCTTTTGATTTTTTTTCGCCCCGAGACGCCGAGCGCGTTCTTCCTCCAGATCCAGCCTCGGATCTGAAGTGAAACTTTGCATAGAGCCGGGGTGGTAACCACCCCTCCGGTTTAAAGCAAAAACGCCGAAGAGGTGCCCCTTCACCACACGCTTTTAGACAACTTTTCCCGCCTAAGCCCGTTTCCCCCCCATTTGCTTCCTTTTTAACTTTTGTGACACGAGATAATGCAATGCAGAGCGTAGCGGCGCCAACTTGGGGGGCACGTAAACGAGGTGCCTGTCTGGGCGAGGGCAGATGGCGGAGTCTTAATAATTCCGTTGGCCGAAGTGCTATTACAAGTAGCACCTTCGTCCGCTTATCTGAATAAGCTCTGCTGAGGGAGCCGTGTTTACTTTGACTCCCCCGCTGGTCGCCAGTGCGTGTACCCAACAAAGGCGAAGTGGTTGCAAAGCAGACTGGACGGCTCTGTCTGAGAGGGAAACTGCTACCAGCAAGGGGTACCGTAACCCGCTCGACTCGAGGGAGGAAGGCCACTGGGTGATCTCCTAAGCACCGTTGCTTTTCTTCCCTTATGGCAAGTACGTGAGGCCGTTTCCACTTTGGCTTTTCCCTGGCAAGTTTTCCAGGTGTTCACGGTTGCCTCTTGCCAACTTTATAGGAGCTTTTTCCTCTCAGATGGACAACAACGGCAAAAATGGCAGGATTGCCCAGAAAAAAGGAAAGACAGGGTCGCAAAATCACCATGACAGCAGCAAAAGGTCAAGCAATAACCCAAATTAGGTTTAGCAACCTTTCTGATCCCTTCTACAACTTCCTTCTTCAGAACATGACTCAACAGTTTAATCTCCAGACTCTGCTTAAATTCCCTTATCCCATTCAACACGAAACATCACTTTTTAAAAAAGTTCCATTTTAGCAATCCCAAGGTTAGGGAAATGCTATAGGTGTGTACCTAGAATTGTAGTGACTTTTTAAAAAAATCAATGAAGCTTTCATTACAGACTGAAGAATTCTTCCCACTAGTCCTGCAAGACATCAGCAAATTTCACTCATACACTATTATTACACAACTACTCCATTTACAATTAGCCCACTCGCTTTGGGGCTTTTCAAGTGAAAGCCCCATGAAAGCACTGGATAGACAGCAACAGCATAGTTAGGCTTCACTGAAATCAATTGGACAATTGTGGGCATCATCGGTTTGTATCTGTTTGCAAAACTAAGTTGCAAGTTCAGGATCAGCTTGTGTGAGGGGAAGGAGATGTGTGGCCTTTCCACAGCAACCACTATTATCCAGTAAATTAACTATGTGACCTAACAGATGCCTTGCCCCTGCTCCTCCTTTACCCTTTGCGTCAAAGTAGAAGGCACCCAAGCCTTTAACACAATTCAACCCATTGAAATGCTTAACCTAAACAACCAAGGCCTCTACTTTCCATATGGTTGTAAACTTAGATTAATATGTGAGATGGGGGGCGGGGGAGGAAGGAATGTTTAAAGGAGTTTAAGCAGCTTGTATGTCTTACTCAGAAGCAATTTACTCCCTTGGAAGACCTGGTATGTAGGACAGGAAGCTTGAACAGGCAGACAAAACAAAGTCACCAACACCAGCCAGGAAGAGGGGAGTCTAACCCAAACAATCTGCAGGAGACAATTGTAGCATCTCTTCCCACTTTTCTACACTTTCCACCAGAATCTACCCATCCTCAATTTTTCTTTTCCAGATTTTTATACCTATGTTTTATTATTACACTGCACTTCTATAAAAAGACACTTGCCACTTATTTGCTTCTCATACCTGTGCTGAGTCTTGCATTTGCTCAGGAAGCCAGAAATTAGCATTCTGGATTGAGACAGAGGCTGGGCAGAGATATATATCTTCCTAAATACTATGTTTAGTATGTTTAGTTTACTATGTTTTCTTCCTGATTTTGATCACAAAATCACACTGGTCACAATACAATACAATGTACTGCTGTATTTTCCAATGACTTTTTCTCTATAAATATTGCAGGGGGTTTATTTCTATCATTCAAAATATATCCTACTGCATATCTATTGGGTGGTGAGGATAGGCACATTTTCCAAGCAGAGGCAGAAGGGATTTCATCTAAATTGAAATCTTGTTCTAAAAAAAGGAAAAAAGTTAAATGAAGTCAAATGAACTTCAATAGCCCAAGGCAACATAAATGTCATTCAGGCATGCATGGGTATAAGAGCCACAGACAAGACAAAATGTAAAGGTTAGCTCTGTATTATAAGCATGTTCAGGTGAGTAAGTAGTAAGTCTGTAAGAACTTGGTATTCTTAAACACCTTTTCCTGCCTTCTTTCCTTCTCCCTTGTCTTGTGATTGACCAGAATGAATTTTCAAGGCTAAATAAATCCAGGTGACTGCACTTATTCTAATGAGAGTGCAAAGACACTTTCCCAGACTACAAAAAATGAAAGTGTGTAGACAAACCTGAGGAAGCTTTCAAAGAGTAAAAACAGGCGTCAAATAACTGTATTCTTAACACACTTTATTTTGCACTAATGAGTTCTCTGCTCTTGCCTGTGTGAGAACCTCCAGGAAAAAAAAAGGAGGGGGAGGGCAGGAGATCACCTCACACAATCCACATGACACAAAAGTTGTGAACTCCCAATTTGATTTTTCACATGCACCTTTGCAAACTCAAAATGTGTTTTCCATAGTGAGGGGAAAGGGAGAAAGAGATGGCCTTATAGGTTTGAGACTTGGCATCCCCCATTATTCTAACTTTGGAGAGCATACAAGCATTCTCCAACTCCCCAGAGAGCCCACCCAGCAGAAAAGGAAGAATGGGAGCTACATTGGAAAAAAAAATAAATTGCATGCATAAATTTTCAAATTGCATGGGGGAAGGGGGGGAGAAAGTGCTGTGGAGGAGGGGATCTGAGAACAAGGACGTAACAACCTTTTGATGCCAGAGACAGTTAGGAAGCACAGTGTATGGTCCTGTACCCTTTTGTATCAGCCAATCTCCCACTTCTCACCAAGAAAGTGGATTTCAATGTACCCAGAACTAGATATCACTTTCACCTTTAACATTAGCAAGGGTTCAGATACTTGCTTTCTAAATGCTGCCTTCTGATAGCTGCAATAGTTCAAACCTTTGACATCAGAGAGGTAAGACTTTTTAATGTGGGTAATGCTGCACACTACATGCATGCAGTATATTCCTATGGTTCAGGCAGAGCTAGGATAACTATTGTCATCTGTATCAACACCTGGCTTTGTGAGATTCACTGATCATTTATTTCATTCTAGTCATTGCACTTTAATTGAATCTACCAGATTCAGTAGGCTAAAAAAAGTAATGAAAGGCAATCTCGGATTATCCCAAAGTTCCTACATCCACAGTAAAAGAAAACGTTTTAGAGACAGCAACCCTTGAATCTGAATAATCTCTTAAAGATCTTCCTACAAATCACAGACTAAAAGGTAAGGACAGCTGCTTCTCCCCCACACCCACACCCGATTTTTAGGTTTTTGGTCCTGAAAAGTTGTTTTTACACAATGGAAGCACCTAGGAGGGGAATAATCTTAAATACAGAAAAAAAAAAGACCAGACTAAATCCATTTGGAGAAGCTATATTCTGTCCGAACATATATTTGTTTTTGCTATAAAGTGATCCTACATAAAGCAGTGCTTTTCAAAGCTCTGAGAAAGCTATGCAAGCCTGCGCTTAGCATCTAACTGCAGAACAATAGTCATATACTGTCAAAGGCAGGGGCTTCCAGGGAGCTGGGAGGAAGTAAATTCTTACCGAAATCGGTAAGGCCTTCCTTCCGTGTGGACAACGGAAAGCAAAGCGTTGTGGCTGCACCTTTCTCCCGCATCTGCTTTTATTCTTGCTTTTGTTGTGAAAGGGGAAAAAAGAGGGTAGTAGAATTAATCAGCTGAGGAGCGACAGGGAAAGGTGGGTGGCAGCCCCATACCATGGAGGGCCCTTGCTTTGCTGTTAATTCTGCACACGCTTAAGGTTAGTGACGTGGAAGACTGCGATGGGGAGGGGGGGAAAGGTAGAGTTTTGTACACAACTTCCTCTAGTCTAAAATATTGTCTGGAGTGTGCTACATGCGCGCGCACCCAGCCCAAGATGACGATAAATAACCTAAGCTCTAATTCTATGCCCCAATTGCTCGGCACTAACCGCACGTGGGGATCCACACAGATCTGTCAATCTATATTATATATAGTACAACTAGCCATCTCCTATCCAGGGCGATACGGCAAAGAAAGGGCCGCCTACCCATACCTCTTGCACACTCAGTTTGTGGGAGCAATCCTACCCAGCCTGGGAGGGGCTTTGAAATTCATTTCCTGGTTGTCGAAGTTTCTTCTTTTGCACCTTGATGTCACCTACAGGCTCCAGTTAAAGTCGCTTCAAGACTTTTCTCATCTTTTTCCTGACTGGGTGATGGATTTTTTTTCCGGGGAGGCGGGGGAAGAAAGCATAATTGCCTTCCCAATTTTTGCCCATAAAATATGGAGGAGTTGGCGTCCGTCCGTCAACTGAACGGCCGCTTTGCTTGCACGGAAGTGGGCACGCGGGGTTATGGGGAAGAATATTTGGGATAATAAAGTATGCCAACAGTTGTCCAAGGCAGATGATGCAACTCGATAGGATCGCAAAGAGCGCTAACCTGCGCGGGAGGGGTGCGATGGGCGCAAAGGATCCTACCTTTGCTTGGGAAAAGATTCGGGGCGGGCAGCAACGGGATCGCCTGCTCCCTCTCCAGTTATGGCGAAGGTGCCAAAGCCTTGGGAGTGGGAGGAAAAGGAAGGCGGGAGGGGAATGGATTCTCTCACCTGTTTCTAACAAGCAGATCGCCGTCTCCCGGGAGCGGCACGGGCGCGTCGTGGCGAAGGGAAACTGCTTCTCGGAAGTTTGAATTCAGCTTAGTCGCTACCAGTTTCTTCATGGAAGTGGGAATGGACGAGCCCTGGAAATCCATAAAGTGACGCGAGTAGGACATGTCCACGATGGGCCGGGTCGGAGGAGCACTCAAACACACCCGGGAAGGTCTCCCCGGATAAATCAGATGCCGTTGGTTCAGCCAACGGTGCCAAGCTCCCCGAGATTTCAGCCACACGCTGATCCGCCCGTGGGAAGTCATCGACCAACCTTCCGCCGCTCTCCCAGGTTCTTCAACCTAGGAGTCTTTCGCAAGCATGCAACCCTCCAGCACAGGCAGGCTCGGTATATTGCGATTTGTGTATGTAAATAAAGTCTAATGCAGCGGGCTGCCGCCTAGCTCCAAGTCCTCCCTTTCCAGCCCCTCCACCACTCGGAAAGATTAGATCAGCAGTTAGCAGCCGCTGCGGCAGTTTCGCCTGCGGCGGACTTTGTGTCCCGTCTTTAGGTTTTGTTTTTTTTAAAGCACGGAGAAAGTTCGTTTCTGAGCTCGAGCTTGCTTAAAACTTGCTCTTGTCGCAGGAACAAACCAAGCCCCCGCGTGCTGTTTTGTGCAGCCCTAGAACAAAACGGGCAGAATCGCACAGCGTTCGAGTGTGTGCAGAAACCGAAAGGAAAACGTACTTTTGGGGGAGACGAAGGAGCAAATCCCCGACCTTATTCTACTTCATTTTTTTGGTGAAGGAGACTGATCTGCTTGCTAAGGAAGAGACTAATTGCATATTCCAACCTGCCGCATCTACCCTCCCCCCCCGCAGCTCCCCGCAGCTCTTTCCTTAAAGAAAAGAACACAACACCCGGAACTGATGGTTTCTAAACCGATCCTATATAAAATAGAGAAGAAGAAAAAAAGAAAACTCGAATGTAGGATTAGTTCAATAAAAGGTTAGGCTGGGAGCAAGAAGTTGCAGCTAATCTGGCAATGTTATTAGCAGCCTGCTAGAGCCGCCGGCTGCTAAGACAGGCCCCTCCCCTTCCGTGCGAAACGTTCACTTCCTCGTAAGGTGGTACAAATCAAACCAGAGCCGCTTGCGACCGCGACTGGAAACTGCACTTGCATTGGGGGTGAAAATACTGTAAAGGCACCAGAGATTTACGGAAGGATCGAAAGCATATTTTAAAATCCGGACAGGCGTGAATATGTGAGCTCCGAATGATAGTAGTTGTAGTAGCAATAGCAGTAGTAATAGCAATAATAATAGGATTCCTAATAACTACTTCCTATGTTCTTCAGCTCCTCGTGGTTTTATAACGTTCCCGTATGACAAAATAAGGCTGGAAAATGCATTGATTGCTTTTTTGCCCCCACCCCCACCCCGTTAGATATGGTCATAAATAATGTTGCCATATTTATTTTTGACCTCAGTATTGTTTTTTTTTAATCTATGATCGATCTTTCACATTTCTGCTATGCTCAATATTGCATAGATAGTGTCTGCTTAAATTATTAGCTTTATATCTATTTATCTGGGAGAAAGCTCCACTAAACTCCGTAAATTTACTTTAGAGGAGACATTGCACGATCAAAAGAGTTTATACACCCACTTAACAGACCTCACACACACACGCACACACAAAATCACTTTCGAGGAAGATTTGCTATACAAGATGCTTTCGGTGCAAATCTTTGATGTTGCCAGATGCAGAAAAACTAGGGATCTGTCTGAAACTATGCCCTGGGAATCAATGCTTAGTGTTAATTACAGTAAACACGAAACAGCTTTGCACAGGTTAGAATAGAAAAAATACTTAAATTTAACTCTTGATTACAGTGATTTCAAGTAAGTTAGAAATCCTTTCTTAAAAGTTTTATTTAAGAAATCAGTTTACCTTTTACACAAAGGTACCTTTTGTTTAAGATTCTGGCAAGAAACTTCAATTTAACAAATTTATCAAACGTCTTAACATTCCACCTCCCCCATAAAGTGATTTCTTTTTATATAGCTTATCTGTGTCTAAAAATGTAAAAAATGATTTTCCATAAAGCAAACTTTTTAAAATGCCTCAATGTGGTGTGGTGTTGGGCGATTGCTTTATGTGTGCCTCCCTTCCCCAGCAGTCAAGCTCCGGAGAACTTGAACTGTGCAGTCAATACTTGCCTTTAAAACCAGACTATTACTATTTTGAGTTGTACTGTACAACAAGCCTCGTTTTCCAGGAACAATAAAATAAAATAAAATCTCTGCTATGGTGTTTGCCGTGTGTTGTTTAGTCTGGAAGAAACAAAACAAAAAAAGCAACCCAAAGAAACATTAAAATTAAACAAAGCAATTAAAAAGATTGACAGGTATGGGTTTGTATGAGAGCTATTTGTAATTGTCAGGGTGACGTTGGCAAGAGGAGGAGGAGTAAAAAAAATCTGAAGCAGGAAAAGCAGCTCGATGTGTCTGTCTATCAGTTGACACTGTCTGAAAGCTCTGGGATCTGAATGTGCTATATTTCAGTGAAATGAGAAGAGAGGGAGAGTAGATCTGTTTCTCCCAGGAGTTTAAACCGGGGGGGGGGGAGGGGATAGGTCACGTTAATCTCTCCCACCCTGTGAATGTCTCTGCTTCTCTCTGGAACCCCCCATCTTTCACACAGTATCTTGGGGTTGTCCGGTGGGGGCTTTTGTTTGTTTTCTGTTACAGATCGAGATCAACTATAACCAATAATCCCTGTTAAAAACGTGTTTGCATAATTCTAGTATCAGAAGAAACTGCGATTTTTGGAAGAAAGACACGAGAGAGAGAGGGAGGGAAGCGAGGCATTAAAGTATTCCTCTTCGGTGGTGCCACTGTTTGATCTGTGACTCTTTGGAAGGTGGAGGAGTGACTGACATTTCCCATCCGGTGTGATCAGTATGTACGGGGGCTTTACTCCTTTTTACTGTTTGCTTTCTTGATGAGACCAATTGATGGGAGGAGAAGGAAAGACTGGATCGACCTCGTTTTCTGCACAATGAAAAAGCTATTAGCGCAATAAATACCAGCGTCGCCCAAATCCACGAGCTTTTTTTTTTAAAAAAAAAACAAGCCAGCGAGCGAGAAAGTTGCGCTTGTAGACTCTTTGATCTCGGAGAAAGGCTTGCCGGGGGGTTGGGGAGAGGCAGCCGAGAGAGGAAGAGGGTTGAATTCAAACGTCTCTCCGTTTGCTGTTTGCTCCCTTCTCTTTCCCCAAGACGACGGCGAAGAAGTAATCGAGGGTGGAAGGAGAAGACGACGAGGGGAGAGCGCCGGACCGACTAAACGGATTTGGGCTGCGCGTCGCCGGAGCGAGCCAACCCTCCCTCCGCCTTCTCCATCTCCCGGCTCACATCTTCGGGCAGAGGGACCGCGGCGCGAGGCGGGCGAGCTTTGTTTGGTCTCCGAAGTAACTTTTTCAAACAGCCACGGAAAAAGAAGGGAGGAGGAAAGCCCCAAGGGCGTGTGTACGCGCACGTTGGAGGGGGGCGCGGGAAGGTCAGAAATCAACCTTGTAAATGAAAACATTGCCTCCGCGAGTTTTTGGCGTGGCGACGGCGTTTGGCATCCCCGCGCCCGGTCCGGGGGCAGCGGCATCCCAGCAGCACCGCCAGCCCCCCCTTTGCAACCTCTGCTCCCCGTTGGCGTCGCCAGGAGTTGACCCGGGAGAAGGACACCCGACGAGCCGCCGGCCCGGAGCAGCGAACCCGCGCAAACTTTTCGCCCCCACCCCTCCCCTCCT
>JANHZT010005456.1:250759-254393 GCA_032468215.1 Stegonotus admiraltiensis
GTTAAACTATTTATCAGGTTAAACATTTTTATTTATTTTTTTTGGTTACCGTGTTTTCCCACAAATGTTTGTACCTGGAGAACATTATGGTGCAAAGAGGATCAGAATCAAGAATGTTAGCTTTCAGAATGTATGAAATAGTTTTCTTCTACACAAAACCTCATTACAGAACTCCAGAGTTTGAATACTAGAAACTAGCATAAATACTTTGGAAACTAAAAAAAGTCTTGAGGCAAAAGAAGCCGAAAACAGGCTATGAATTGTTAGGACAGAATCAAGGAATGCAAACCTGGTCAAGAATCAGGGCCTGAATTTTATATCTGAAATGCTTCTCACATTACAAGTATATAGAACATACACACACAATATTTATATATAAAAATTGTTTCAGTTTTGACTTGATTTAGATAAAGTAATGAATATGAATATTTTAACCTCTTGTAGAACAGACCCCTCTCTTGTAGTGTTGATGCTAAAGTAAGTATCCTGTAATTCTGCTAATTTTTCTATATTTTTCTTCCTTACAGAATCTTGCTGCATGTATTCTCTACCCCAAGTCTTAGTTTTGTAGCTAGCTATCTACTCTGCTGAAGGTCTGGTACTGCCACTGTATATGCTGTGAAGGCAGTTAAAATGAGCACCAATCAATCTTACAAAGTCAAGCAATGAGCATTAGGAGGCCACTATCCTGTGACTAAACACACCCCTTTTATGGAGTGTTGGTGCTAATAAAGGGCAGCTTATTACTGAGGCAGAGACCAAAGCTTGGGTGAGGTCAACCATGACTGGCAGTCATCAGTCATTCTTAATGATACTTTTTCTCGTGCTTTCTAAGGGATTCTGAGTAGAGTGCAAATCATTTGGGGTCATCCATAGTTCATGTACCCACAGATGGTAAAGGTTTTGAAAGATAGGTTTAAACTTGTACTTAAAAAAAAGAACTCCCCAACTAGATAAGTTATTTTCAAGTAGACAGTAAACAAACACCAATAGAATCTCCTTCCCTCTTGCAGATCATTATATTTGCTTTTAGTGTGAAAAGTTATTTACACACTAGAATGCTTTGTGTCTGATAAAGAACTACATAAATTTATTTTTATGATGTCTGTCTTCTTTAATTATTACCTTTGATGTGTATTGGTGACTAAATAGAGCTTAACAGGATTTCTTTCCCTTCTTAAATTTCGCAAAGTGAAACTCAGCCAGTCCCTGACAGATGTCTGTTCCTCACCTTCAGGATTATTTTATAAATCCCTTTCTGATGAGCGGAAGTGTCAAATCAAGGACAGGCCATAAAGCAAAAGTATAAACCTTTTAAAGAGAGATCCTGATAATATATTTAAACATTTTTTACTATTTTTGAAATTGTTATATGTCTGAAAAAGATATTTTATTTTAAAAGTGAAAATTGGATCATAATTTTGCATGTAATGTGATATTATTCGTCATATTCCTTTTAAGTTGCATTTCATGCATATTGAGAAATTAACTATGCTAGAGATTAAGGAGTACAAGTAAGTGGTTTGTTAAACTTTGTCTTTTACAAAGACTCATTTGTACTCGTTCGTTATAGGTTGTTTTGATTGTGGTTTTCCTATGCTCTTCCCCCCTTCCATTTAATTAATTTGCAGCTAAACATAGCAGGTATGAAGAAATGTGAATTCTTTTTGTTGACTTCAAGATTTTTACCTCTAATAAACAGTTTATTTTTGCTGATAAAAGCTGCAGTAAACTGAAATCAACACCTTCTGGTTTCTTCTGTCAGTTTTGAATCACAACACAAGGAAAAATAGGTTGTGTTGTGCATAGAATCCAGAAGTTGTCCTGATGTTTGTCTTATGAGCGTTTACTTCCACTAGTAACATTCAAGAGCTCAAGAAGAAATAACTTAAGTTTTGCTAGAGCTAAGTTGGAAAAATCCATATGGTCACCAGAGGGCAGCAAAAGGATTCAGAAATCTCTAATATTGAAAGGTCATCTGGATTTTGACATTTCAGATAAGGTAGCCACATCTTTAAAGTTCAGAGGTTTGTATAATTAGCTATGTATGAAGCCCATTTGGGAGGTATATTAGTTTGTGAACATATGTACAATACCTTGTATGTTTGAACAGATGGTTGGAATTCTTATGTAAATAAATACTACAACCACTTTAAAATAACCACATGAAACTATTTTCTTTTGATATTCTTTTCTTAGGGTTCAATTGTGCCATGTTATATAATGATAATTCTCTTATTATATACTATTCTTTCAATTTAAAACTAGTCTCTTCAAACTCTATAAGTAAATATATTTCTGATGTTGGTTGGAAAATATGTGCAGCTTCATAAACAATTGAAAATACACATTTCTACCTATGATAAGAAGTGGTCCTTGTTGAAGCTTTATTCAAGAAAGCACTTAAAGATGAGGGTGTTTATGTATTTAAATTTAAGAATATGCTTTAAGTGCTTTCCTGAATTTGGGCCAATGTTCCTGATGCTTCCTCCTGTTGAGACCAGATGTCATGAGAAACAAATCAGGCTTCATGTGTCTGACTTTTTTGCTTTCTACATGTAGCCCTGCTTGTTAAGTGTTTTAGTCTTATATATAATCAGATAGCAGCACAATTTATATTCTTGAAAATGATGGACAAAGAGAACTAGAATGTACTTCAAACAGGAATCTGGATATTTGTAGAGCACTTCATTTTAGGTAAATTAGGTTTACTTCAGAGTACTGCTACTGTTCCCAAACCTTCTAGAAATAGGTTTTAATTATTATGTAGTAAAACTCCTCAAAGTTTTAGCTATTGCAAATAGGTAAGCACCAATCATTTGCAGTTGATTAACCAAAGGTTAAAAATACCCTTTATCAAATCCACATTTTTACTGGGATGGAGGCATACAATTCTTTTGCTAAGAATTGGGGGAAAGGCACAAACTAAACTTTTGCAGCTGGCTCACTGATTTGTGAGCATAGAAACCCTTACTGTGGTTCAAACTGCATTTAAGTAAATGCTTAAATTGCTTCAAGTTTTCAAGTTTAGCTAAATAAAGCATCTAGGGAGGCATTTTAATATGCTATCACAAAGTCTGAACTTTTTTAATCTAACATTCTTGACAACTGGAAGCATATTTTGGACTAAACTTTTCCTCATCCCAGTTAAACTTCTTTTTTGATAAAGCAATGAGACTATTACTAGGATTGAGGAAATCCTTTTGACAAGTGATGTTTTAATTTTGGAAATGCACATACAAGCCTGACTTGTAATAAAATTATTAAAGTAGGAGTGTCTTTCTTGGCTCACATGGCATTCAGATGCTTATACTGACTGTCTCTGCATGCCTAGTATAGCCATTTCACTCATGTATCTATGTTTTATATTTATGTATTTCTTGAATATATTTCCTGGCTTTTTCTCCAGAAGCTCAAGGTGGGTCTTCCTTCATTTTTATCCTCACAACAACAACCCCAAATTGTAAGGTTGTGTGGCCAACAGAAACCCCAGTGCTGGCTTGATTTTTGTTTTTTTGAATACTAAGAATTGTATCCAAAGATGTCATGCCATTAGTCTAAACCAGTGATAGGCAAACTTGGCTCTTTCACACCCTGTGGACTTCAACTCCCAGAATTCCTAAGACAGCTTGGC
>JANHZT010005456.1:269151-279580 GCA_032468215.1 Stegonotus admiraltiensis
CACCGGAAAGCACTACCTAGCCTCAAAATGACCTCATGGCTGATCAAATTTATAAATTATCTCAAGGTTCTACCCTTATTTTCCTTACAACAATTAGGATTAAAAATCCAGAAGAAACATTATTGTCTTCATTCTGTAGTTAATAACTCTCAAAGTTCTAAGTGCCAATTCAGCAGATAATATTAATGTGGCGTCAAAATAGATACACTAGATAATTTATTTCTACCACATAATGACACAACTATGAATAGTTTACTAAAGGTTCTTGGAGATGTTTCTGTCTCCTTGAAAACACTGCTGAAACCTTGGCTTTCTGTGGAATATGGAAATGGACAGGACATTAAATAATAACCATAATTCTGCATTTCCCCCATAATTGCAACTTTGCAACTTTGTGAGGTAGGTAGGGCTGAGAGGGAGTGACTGGACCTAAGTCAAGTCAGCTGGCTTTCATGCCTAAAGCAGGACTAGAATTCATAGTCTCCTGGTTTCTACCTCAGCCATTAAAAAAACTTTGGCTCCCACTGAGTCTGAGCATATGACTACAATAGCCTTAAATTATTACTAAATGTACTGGTATAAAAGTAGTCAGTCTCCTTTCAGAGCAACACAATCCCACCACAATCTAATGATGTATAAATTTTTTAACACTTCATCATTCATTATTGTGGAAGTAAAACCAGATAATCTAGGGTTATTAAGAAGTGTTGATATACCCTTTCATTGCTAGTAGCTTCCTCTGCAGCTATTTTTCTCTTTATCTTTTCCTTCCCTTTAGCACTTTATTTCCTTATTTTCTATCATACAGTCATTTCCCCCATTCAAAACAGGGAAGGAAAGTAGATCTTCGCTATTTTATTTAAAGAAAATCCAAAGCCATATTTGCATGTTTTATATTAACAGTATTCTGAAATAAACATATTTTTATTATTTTATATGGGGAAGAATTGTAGCATATGTACACAGTCACTTCAGCCTCACTTTTTCTGCTGCTGAGGTCAATTGTGATGAACAATGTCAGACTTCAATGGTGGGCTGCCCCCGGTTCACACTGGTTCTATAGAACCGGTAATAAAACCGGTGGGAGGCTCCGCCCACCAACCCCAACGTCATCAAAACGCTTCTGCGCTTGCGCAGAAGAGCGCGCGTGTGTGGCCCCGTTGCAAACCGGTAGTAAAGATAAGTAGAACCCACCCCTGTCAGACTTACATTTTCTTGGCTAAGTATCGGTTTCCCTATATTTCTCAGTTTCCATTACAATTTACAACCCTAAATTGAGATGACCACCCAGCAGTTAGCTAGGTTTAGTTATCCCACTCCACATGATTTAGCTGGACAGTCTTATACTGATTCAGAAGGCGGTTACATCACTCATTAGTGTGGAAATGCCTACTGTCTCTTGTATGCTTTTTTTTTTTTGCTTTGATTTATATGCTGCCCTTCTCCGGAGACTCAGGGCGGCTTACAATGCGTTAAGCAACAGCCTTCATACTTCTGTATATTATTATATTTGTTATTATTATATGTTATATTTTTCTCTTTTGCATAGCCAAATTAACTAGTTTAATGGGGAGCTGAGGGCAGCGAAGAGCTACTGATACAGTTTGAGAACAAATGGGAAAAAATTCTGGGTTTATGCACTAAAATTCATTAGGAACTATATTATGAGATTTTGAATATAATTGTAAATCTCTGAAAATGGTTGAATGCTTTTCATTAAAACATTATAAGCTATGATTCTATTGGAAAGAAAACGAGGAATTTTGTTAATTAGGTCAAAAAGGGCAAATAAGATTAGTTTGCACAAATGATTTCTTCTGGAGATATTGGAAGAGTCTAAACCAGTTTTTTCAGGGTAGTGTAGTGTTTCCCTGAAAATAAGACCTCCCCGGACAATAAGCCCAATCGGGCTTTTGAGCACATGTGCTAAAATAAGCCCTCCCCGAAAATATTTAAACGCATGTGCAGCTGGTCCCCGCCATTTCCTCTGGATAGGATTAAGGAGACAGAGCTGGAAATCAGGTAAGAAGGCAAGAGGAGCCCTGTCTTGCTCCACACGCCCCAAAACAATAAGACCTCCCTTGAAAATAAGGCCAAGTGCTTATTTTGGGGTTCAAAAAATATAAGACAGGGTCTTATTTTCGGGGAAAGACAGTATGTATATAGGATTATAGTTCCCATATTTATATGAGTAAGAAAGTTGAAGTATAGATGTCCATGATCCTAGCCTTTCTCTCTCATTTTTAATCAGTATAGTTACATATTCATAGCTATATAATCTGTTCATATCATTTTTTGTGGAATGGTGACCTCCAAAGGGCTACCCAGCCTCATTATTCAAAGTCAAAATGATTGAACTGGTTACAACCAACATTACCCATAACCAATGTACCCATTGAGCACGCTAGCTGGATTTGATGAGAGCTACAGTCTAATGCATGGTGGTACTATTTAGTTTCCAAGCATAATTGGAAGATAGTTTCTTAAGCTTGATTAGTAATTGAATTAGCAGGGCTTAATTTAAGATAGTGCTTAGTTCTGCAACAGTGGCAGTAACGCTGAAAGAAGAAAACATTTTAGAATAGATCTTCTACAAGCCTGGCTCCATTCTCACAGATGGACAAGTTTGATCCAAGCTTATAGGTTTTATAACATTTTTTTTTATTTGTGAATAGTTTGCTGTTTTCATCTTAAGTACATGTGAGTACTTTCATCCCCTAATCTTCCAGTAATGGGGAAATTTTCTGAAACAAGGGAATTACCATAGGAGTGAGCAGTTTCTTTCTGAAAAGACATGGACAGTTCATACCTCCGAGGAGAGGAAGAATGTTTCTCTAATGTTAGTAAAGCTATGTTTGTTTAGAAACACATCCGTATGTGCCACATAGACCATAGCACAATACAGAATGTCTAAGATTTTTAACTTACTAAGAATAAGCTATAATGCTAGTGCTTGATGTTCTGATAATCATTTTGGCCTAACAGGAGGGGCTAACCCAGTTTCTCTAGCGTGCCATTTGAAAATTCCCTGTGCTACCTGGGAGTAATTCCAATACCTCTAAGAAATATCAAGTTGGAGAAGTCTGACAAGAAAATAGTAGAAGCTTTCTTCCCATCCATGACATGGGGGGAGGGGGGGAGACTTTTACTTATTTCTTCCAAATAAACTCAACAGATGAATAACAAACAATGATTTCTTCCTCTGGCTTGTTAGGAGAGGTATTTCAGTATACCTTTATATCAGTGTTCGCATCTTCAGCAACCAAATTTGCATCAAAATAGTGGCATGTATATAGTGACAGCATGATGCAAATTCCTTGTATAATTATTTGTTTGATGCAAATAATTGAGTCAGATTTTTGTGGTATGGAATCATGATATTTCTTCTTGTCCCACAGGCACTTACGTGTTTCAGGCTTGTATGACATGGAAAACAAGCTACTGACAGAATTAACTGAGCAGCATATAATATTGGGTGTGAAAAGGACATAGATGCTAGACTATTTCATTTATTGATTTGCAGTATCAAAGAAGACTTTTTCACTCAGCCCCGATAGGTAATAATAGTGTATATGTGTTTATTGCTCACAAAATCAAATATGAGACCATATGTATAGGACAGAAATAAATTTTAGTCTAGTTGCAAGTATTAACAGCTATATTGGATTCCTTTGTGAACTCTGCCTCATTCACAGTCCTTATTAACTCTCCTTGACTGGAATTACCATGTGTGAAATGAAGATAATAGCATGAAATATCAGTGCAGCAAGCATGAGAAAGTACATTTTTGCATATGGTACATATCCAGGCTTTGAGAGTTACATTCTGGCTTCTAGTTGCTCTACAAAACCAGAGTGCCCTTATGCCGGCTATTGCTCTCTAGATGTGTGAGACTATATTTCTCAGTCATCATAGTCAAAGACCCACTCATCCGGCTGGCAACAGATTTCAGAAAGACTTAACCGGAGCAAGACTGATTTTTCTGTGCAACTAGATTTGATAATACTGTATATAAGGAATTTTATTTCCTCAAGTGGATATGAGACAGTTACCAGCACAAGTTAAATGTGCCAGGTCCCTGATTTGGGATTTTGCAGTACCATATGTTAAAAGATGCCTAGTTTGCTGATCTTGTGCTTTTTAATTGCTGCTTTGTGTTATATACTTCTTAAATAATTATAAGTTTTAACTGAAATTGGCATAATGAATTTTGATTGCTTTAAAAATATATACTAATGCATAAAATGTAGAACAATTGCATTTTCACAGAAGTGACAAAATACATTAGAAAGGAAACATGGTATATTGGCAAAAATACAGGAATATTTGACCCAGGGCTCCCTTCCTTAAAAATGGGAACCATATTGAAATGTGGAAAATAATTTATTAAAAATAAAAAATGTAATACAAGAAAAAAACGCTGAAAACTCAAGAAATTCTAAGAGAATCCTATTACTGAACTGTATTTTTCCCACTGCAGGCTTTCCGCCCTCCCCCTCTTAATAGTGGTTTATCATTTGCACTAATATATATTATTACAATAGAGATATATAAACATGGCATGGAGAAATAGTGCACAAGGCACCCTAGGATAGTTCAGATATTATTTTCTTGACTTAGAAAATGGAAAAACAACACTGGTCCAATTTTCAGGCTGAAGATAGAATTTCATTAACCTTCCTATCCCCCACCCCCCACATTACCATCTTCAGTGGTGGACATAACCCTGATAGCCTTGTTGATTGGAACAGAAACTTGGTGATAAGGTCAAAAAACTTACAGTAGTGAAATTAAGAGTAACCACCATAGGGGTCAGGCAGTTTGGGTGCTCAGATGTGAGGGAGACTAATCTGTTTAGAAAAAAAAAATCCAGAAAACTGCTCAGAAAATGACTGGCCCAAAGTCACCAGTGGCTTAGTACTATTAAGGCACTACTAGGAAGTTATAATCTCCTAGTTTCTAGCCTGATGCCTTATCTACTATAACAATCTGACTCTCTAGGCAAAAATTAGCAAGCAAAAATACAGATATGTTGGGCTTGTAATGTGAATGGACAATAGATTTAAGGAAAAATGCTTAGCAAGATTGAACTAGTAGGAGAACATAATGGGTTAGATGACTAGATAGGATCAGAGATAATTTTAAAGTGATCCTAGAAGAGTTGCATATTGTTTGCTCACACAGGCTGAGATGGGAGGCTTTTGTCTATAATACTGTTTCTGAATTTGGCTACTTTAATATGTGGATTCTCAGAATTGCTGGCTGGGGTATTCTGGAGGTTGAAATCCACATATTTTAATGTTGCCAATATTCAGAAACACTGGTATATACATTCAGGCTTGCTTTCCTTTCCTTTCCTCTTCAGTTGTAAACTTGCTTGGCAATACATTACAAATAACCATAATGCTGCTTGCAAATATAAAATGGAATACTGTTGCAGATTATCCAGGCAGATTAGCAAATTGTAAGGCAGTACAGATCAGAGATGGCAAACTTTTTGGGATCGATGTGTCAAAATTTTGGAAAATGCCCAACTTGACTCAGTTGATGTGTCACTCTCGCTGAACAAAAGATAAAAAATTCTCTGTCTCCTACCCTACCATCTAGGCCACCTTAAACAGTGGCATTTGGTGGAAGCATTGAGGTTCGGCCTGAAGTAGAGGCCCGGGCCTTGACTTTAGCCCTAGAGCCATTGCTGCCACTCAAAAAGGCTGCATTGTTTTGTTCCCCAAGGGGCGAGAGCACTCCATGGGATCTTCCAGGCACTGATTGCTTTCAGGAAGCATTTTCTTTATGTTGACAGACCCCTGCAAACCGGTACCTGAGGCTGCTTTGGGTTGCATAAGGCCTTCATTCTTGAAGCAGTTTTGGAGAATGCTCTTTTGTGGCCTTTGTAGCCACAACATGCTCCATTTTCATGTGATTTTGAGATGCTCTGGAAGCCACATGAGAGTATTGCCCCCTTGCATGACATCCGGAAATTGTGCTAGAGAACACTCTATTCTCCTGTGGTCTCTACAGCCTCTGAAAATTGCACGAAGACAAGGCATACTTTTGAAAATATTTGTTGTCGTACGTTGGTGAAACAAGGTGTGCTATCTTTGAAATGTGTGGCAAAGGTTCAACATCACTGGCGTGGACAGGTTATGACAGGGCACTGAGTCTAGGCAAATGAACTGGTTTATTGGCTATTAATGTTGGGACTGATACTTATTTCAAGTGAATAACCTTTTTTTTTTAAATTTATATGCCGCCCTTCTCCGGAGACTCAGGGAGGCTTACAATGCGTTAAGCAATAGCTTTCATACTTTTGTATATTTTATACAAAGTCAGCTTATTGCCCCCACAAACCGGGTCCTCATTTTACCTACCTTTGAAAGGATGGAAGGCTGAATCAACCTTAAGCCTGGTGAGAATTGAACTCGCAGTAATTGCAGGCAGCTGGCTTAATTTATATGTTTACCACAATAATTCCTGTAAAATATTTTTATATTAAAATTTCACTATATCATCAGTATTATTATAAACCTCCAAATAATAAAATACTTTGCTTTGATTTACCTATTTGCAACCTTCGTCTGTACTTCATAATATAACATTTCTTTGGCAGCATAAAATGAACTAACATAAAAACAATTTAAATACAAAATAATATATTGAATTCATCAGTAATGTATTATTATAAATGTCCAAATAATAAAAATACGTGCTTTGATTTACTTATTTGCAACCTCGGTCTGGTACCTCATAACATAACATTCTTTTGACAGCATGAAATGAACAAACATAAAAACAATTTAAATACAAAACAATATATTGAATCATAAATTGAAAAGCATCATTAAAATATAACAATAAAGTAAAACATGTAGCATCCCAAAGTTAAACATGCAGCTTTCACACTTGAGAGACCAATCTGTATTTAAAAGATCTGGCTGAATGGCGAAGTCTTCACAAGATGCTAGAAAATAAGATTCTTTTATAGAAGATAGCAGGTGTACCAAACAGTAAGCTATTCCATAATGGGAATAGCTTTTCATGAATGAAAAGTACCTTTTTTCATTTTAAACAATTTGTTAGACATATGTGTTAAGAGTTCTCAAGTTGCCTTGAGATTTATGACGGATAAAATTATTCTCATTTTGAATACTATTGTATTGTTTAAAAATAGGGAAGTATTTAATTGACAGAACATACTGATTTGCTATTACAAAAAATAGGTATAGTATAATCACTTGGAATTCTAACAACAAACCCACCCACCCCAACACGTGATTTTAATACAGGCATGTTGATTTTGAAAGTTGCTTCTTAGACATGGAGATTTGTCAATATTTTTTTCAAGCGTAAAAAAAATAGCCCTTCAAAAATAAGTTTATTCAGAAATGTGGTAGCAGCAAGATTTATTTCAAGTTTGGGATTGTGGTAGATTGGTAGACTGTATGCTTTCTTAGTCACCCTTACATTGTAAAATCAACTGTCAACACATTTGAGATGCCGGAAGGCATATATCCAGTTTTCTTTCAATGTACATAATACCAAACATGCTTTTGTTTAAATAGAAACATTGCCACATATTAGATACAAGCTTTAATTTAATTAGTTTCTGAAAGCTATTGGAAGGTATATTTGTATATTTTAAATATAGGACCATATACAATATTGAAATAATAATATGTTTTCTGAGTAGTCTCTAGTACAAATAATATATGACAACAAAATGTTGGGGTTGATTAGTAATGTGTGATAACTTTAAACAAAAATAAAAATATAAAGACATCATAAGCAAATTACAGTACTTCATTTGTGTCAAAAATGTAGTCAAAGACAAAATGAATGAATATATTTGTAACAATAAAAATATAATTAAGATTGTAATTATAATTGAGCTGAAGTGATGGGGTTGAATTTCATGAACATTTTCACACCTCTCAAAAATGCTGCCCCTAAGTGAAGCTTTTTTTAAAAGAAAAAGAGAGGAGAAAATGTATCCTTATTATCTTAGCAAGTGGACCAGCATTCCCTGGTTTTTAGATTGTGCAGTAAGACAAAATGGCAAAATGGGGTAATAAAATAGGAACTTCTGAGTCCAAATAAAAATTCTAATGTAAATGGAGATTTTGATGGGGGGGGGGATTATATTGCAGTTATACTTGAATTGAACCTGGCTTAATACAAAATGCTCAAATTACAAATCTGTAAATTCACTGTCTATCTTACATCTATTAATATATATCATTTATAATCATTTTTATATGTGTGCATGTGAGTGATATGTAGAAATAATTGAAAATGCAACAATTACTAAACTTTGTAATGTATATGAGCAAGGGCTCTTCATCAGGATAATAATAGGTTGACAATCATCAGTCAATTTCAAAAGTCAGCTTTACTTGGAACAGTTTATATCTTGCAAGATATCTTTTAACAATATCAAGGAACAACATCTGTCTATATCAGGTCCATGGAAAGGTCTCAGTAGGTGGATAAAATGCCAAATCCAGTCTATATTTAGCTGACAGTGTGACCAACAATAATAATAATTTTGTTTGCTGTCCAAGTTTTAATGACTCTGGGCAGCATCTATCATCTTGGATAGATAGTTGATTTTAAACATAAACTGCAATAATTCTGCAATGAAAAAGGGGAACAAAACATATTCTCCATAAAGGAAGGAACAGCAGTTAGGAATGGGTTAACTCTGTCTGTTAGCTGCTAGGACTGAGTCTGCAAAATGTTTAGCCACGTCTCTTCCTCCTGCTTCCAGCTTTTAGACTCAGTCTAGCTGGACATACATGTTTTTAGTGAGCTGATTCATTTCTGACTCTTTTCCAACAATGTTTTGGACGAACTCTCAAAGATCTGCAGGGACGGTTCCCAGTTCGGCTGGTTGAGCTTCCCTGTTTATTCCAGCGTGAAGGGTGATTCAGCCTGAGCCTGCTGAAGGCCGCATGAGATCTGCCAGCCGGCAGTCTCAGGGCAGGGCTCATGGGTGTAGCCCCGAACCGCTGACCCATCAGGGATCTGAGGATTCGGCCCCATTGTGCCTCAGGAAGGCAGTGCCCACGAGCCTGGCTCCGTAGCACTTGCCTGGAGGATGCGGATCGGCACCATTTTGAAGCACCAACTGAAGGCAGCGCCCAGAAGCCTGGCTCTGTAGCACTTGCATCGAGGGAGCGGCAGAGGAGATTGACGCCCATTTGAAGAGCCAGTAAGACCGCTCCAACGGAGAGACTCCTGCAAGGCAGCTGATCCTTGGTAATTGGAGGCAGGGCCAGTTTCACAGGCATAGTTCCATGATGCTGGGCCCCAGAGGCCACAGGACAGTTTTGCCGCAGGAAGAAATAGCAGCACAGGGGGAGGGCGCAAGCTGCAGGCTCCTTTACTCTTCCCAGTCCTTCCGATTTTGCCACTGCAGGCCTCAAACGAGGGCAGATTTTGTTGCTGTTGGCTCTCTGAGCTAGGCTCAGTAACAGCCTGAGGGACTAGCCTTGTTTTTACTAATATCCCAGGGCCTAGACTCCCATTCGGGGATTCTATGATGGCTGCCACATTTCCTGGACATGTCCTGGACATATACACTTCGACCGAGGCAGCTTTTGGCAGGCGGGTGCTCCAAAGAGTCCATTCAGAGGACTACTCCCTCCCAATAGGACAGCCAGCTTTGGTATGTCCCATTCCTGACTGCTGTTCCCTCCTTTAGGGAGAAGGGGCATTGGTCTTACCTGACATGCCCTTTCTCAGGATGGAGGGAACAGCAGTCAGCCCCACCCGGTTTTTCCCTCTAGCCTTGGGGTCCAGGAGGGTTTTGCACTTTTTGTTTTTCACAGCTCCAATCCGCATCGACACCTTCATCAAAAAGCTGGGAAGCAGGAGGAAGAGGCAGACTCAGTCCTAGCAGCTAACAGAGTTAACCCATTCCTGACTGCTGTTCCCTCCATCCCGAGAAAGGGCATGTCAGGTAAGACCAACGCCCCTTTTATGTGAATTGTTCTATTTATTAAATATTTGCTCTTCAGCTAATTGATAGAATAAAAATGTAGATATTGAAAGGATAGTATCTTTCTTAGGAGTTAGGCCAACCAACATAAAATATTTATTAAACTTTAGAGGTTTCATCTAGGTTAAGGGGTACTGGGTACAGGTAGTCCTTGACTTACGATCATAATTCAGCCCAAGATTTCTGCTGCTAAGCTAGACAGTTGTTAAATGAGTTTTGGCCCATTTTGTGACCTTCCTTTCTACTGTTGTTAAGTGAATCACTACAGTTGTTATGTTAGTCAAATAGGTGCTAAGTGAATCTAGCAACCTATAGAGGGTGGCATAGTGGCTAAAGTACTGTTTAAGTAAAGCCAGCTGCCTGCAATTACTGCGAATTCAATTCTCACCAGGCTCAAGGTTGACTCAGCCTTCCATCCTTTCAAAGGTA
>JANHZT010005456.1:286216-317319 GCA_032468215.1 Stegonotus admiraltiensis
AGTGTTGTTTCTAGCCTAATCTTTATTGCCCTGCTTACAGAAACTGCCTCTCTGGTTAACCCTTATTACATTGTAACTGTTAAGGTGAAGCGCCCATCGACGTGAGTGATGTTGAGTTGGCCATGCCCACACAGTCACATGACCACCAAGCCATGCCTACCCAGCTGGCTATTAGGGCAGAGAACCAGTTGTTAAATTATTTGAATCCCACCACTGCCTCCATAATTTCTTGAATGATACATAAAAGGTTTTTCTCAGTGTCAGAGGACTTTCTCAGGAAAATTGGTGAGACATAACTCAGAGTAGAGCAAGACATTTGCAATTAGCCACGTCTGCATCATTTCCTGATGTTCTTGTATCCTGATCGTTTCTTATAACTGAAATGTTTTTATGAATAATTTGACATAGAAATATTTTATAGATAAATTAATAAAACCAACTGTATTATATGCAATTTTAGATTTTTACCTATCAAACAATTTGTTTTAAAATTCATAACATTCTCTCACTAACCTAAGTGTTATTTGCATGTTGGGCTTTCAAATACCAAGATTATAATTAATTTTAATCAAAATATTTTTGTACTGTTAAATATTTAGTAAACTTGTTTGCATGAAAACCACTTGCTTATGTCTTCCCACAACTCATAAAGTACATGAAAAATATATTTACTGTAAGATAAAGATACGGATTCCAATATCTAAGGGGCTACCACAAAGAAGAGAGGGTTAAACGATTCTTCAAAGCAGGCCTAGAGGCAGGACAAGAAGCAATGAGTGGAAACTAATAAAAGAAACAAGCAACCTAGAACTAAGGAGAAATTTCCTAACAGTTAGAACAATTAATCAGTGGAGCAACTTACCTCCAGAAGTTGTAGGTGCTCCAACACTGGAGGCTTTTAAGAAGAGATTGGACAACTGTTTGTCTGAAATGTTATAGGGTTCCCTGCTTGAGCAGGGGATTGGAAATGTTATAGGGTTCCTTGCTTGAGCAGGTCCCTGCCAACTCTTGTTATTTTGTTATTTCCCTGGTCCAGTCATATCCAGCTCTAGGATTTGGTGCTCATCTCCCGTTCTTAGCCAAGGGAGCCAGTGTTGTCTGAGGAAGCTTCTGTGGCCATGTGGCCAGCATGACTATATGCCAAGGTACATAGAATACTATTATCTTCCCATCAAAGTGGTACCTATTTATCTACTTGCATTTATACTTTTGAACTGTTAAGTTGGCAGGATCTGAGGCAGGAATGGGACAAATATCACAAATTATTTATGTTTCCTAAATCCTAATGCTAGAAGTTAATGTTTTGTTAAAAAAAATGTTCCAGCAAATGACAAATTGATTTTTAAAATAATATTATTATATTCACTGATAGTAAACAGATATACTCTTATGAATGAGAAAAAGTATTGAATGAAAAGTGAATGAGAAAAAGTATTGAATGAAAAGTGAAGGAGTGTAGAGTTACCTAGATTATATTAAATATGTCAGAAGCTTAAGGTATTTAGTCAACAGATATTTTTTAGTTTTGTGTACTATAGCAAATTGTAATTTACATGTCATTATAAGGGACACAATACAAAGGACAAAGCTATAATATTGTAGCTTATGGATATATAACACTTATAATTCTATTATTCTGCAACTTTCAGTTTTGACCATTTTGAATTCTACTTATTTTGTTAATTTTTGATTTGTTTTTCTCTGTCAGAGTACCTGTAGAACAAGTAGATGTGAAAATAATTAAATACATATTGAAATCTGCATATACAGTAGAGATAGAATGTTTAGTATCAGTTGGAAAAGAAGAATAGAAAACCAAGGTAAAATGCTCTGTTAGTCCCTTGGAGTTTATAGCATCCTGGGGGAAAGACAACACTAGCTGGCCATTCATCAAAATAATGATTGAAACATTTGTCTTTTCTACTTGCTTTCTTTTTGTCATAAGATCAAAAGTCCTTTTCTTGTGTGTACCTTTACCCTTCATGATGGCGTTCCTTCACAGGAAGCAATATAATATTACAAGGCTTCTTTCTTAAAAGTTTTCTGGAATTAGTGAGAGTGTCCTTTTGTGGATTTCAGTTCTTTTTTTGGAAAGTGCTTTTATGAAAAACTGTCAGTTGTATTAATATACTGTAAATGGTGATATTTACACCATGTAAATGGTGTAAATGGGGAAAGAAATTTGATAAACAAATATTAGTGTTGTAGTATCACTTTTATACATGAAAATAGAATGAATGAATCTATGGAATATTCAGCAACAGGATTTAGAAAATGGAATGACTTCAGAAGAAAGAAATGTAGATATCTGTGTAACTCAACAGTCATAATTTCTTAGCGTCAGCTCTGATTTCCAAATCTAAATTTTGCTTCTATTCAAACTTTTCAAAATGTTATCTATAAATTAACAAATATCTACAAAATATCAAGTACATTTGGTCACTGTCAATAATCCAAATGCATTTTGATATCATAAACTTGTTTTTAATTTAATACCACATATATAAACATAAAAAGCTCAGAGAAAATTAAAATGTTATCCCAAAGCAGTTTCTTTTTCTTATTTATAATATTGTTTGTAATTCATATTAAATCCATGTCTAATTAGATGAAATATTTGATCCTAAAATAAACTATTTATCTGCCACTTTAATATCTTCATTTTCAGTTCTAAGGCTGATCATTCTACCCTTCATTAATTGGGACTAAAATAAACTATTTAAAATTGTTTATTTTAGGAACAAATATTTCATATAATTATTACATAGACTTTAATAAGAACTACAAAGTATGTTATATTTGTTTAAAATAGGCTAATTTAGCATGCAGTTTGCTGGTTCTTACCATTCCCTGTAAATAATTAAACTGTTCACCTTGAAATACAGAAAATTTCTTACCTCCCTGTCCCTCACTAGCATCATCACTTCATTCACTCCTCCAGTCCCCAGTTTCTGGCAGAGCCCAGAGTAAAGTAAACCATGTGCTTTTGTACTGTCATATTTGATTTGGACTATATTATCACTGTTATTTGAAGTTAACATGAAATGCAGTGTCTGCATGACCCATTTTAGCAGCCTATTATCATAATTTCACTGTCATATGGCTACTAAGTTAATGTGCTTAAAAATGACAGAGAAAGTGTGTTGCATGACCTCAGGGTTTTCAAAAAGTAAATGACGTAGTAGGTCATATTTCAGAAAATAATTAAAGCTTTTTTTTTACACCTTGAGGTGTCATTGATTGTCATGGCAAAACAACTTTGTTGTTTCAATTTAAAGGTAGGAATTAATAAGCTTTGTCATAATGGTGTTCTGTCATAAACTTACGAAAAAGCTGCAAAGAACTCTGGCTTTGCTTTTACTGGTATATTTTTTGAGGTGCTAGTTATTGTTTAGATTTTAAAATTATTGTTGCTATAAGACTTGAACTAATATTTTTCAATAAGCTTATTTATGTATTAAGTATGTACATAACAAAATTATTGAAATAACAATTGGAGGTTTTTGTATGACCTATACAGTTCTGTTACATTAAAATTATATAAATCAAATGTGAATTGTATTTTAAGCATTTACACAGGTAAATTTCTAGAGAAGTACTGGATGAAACTAAATTACCGTATTTTACGCGCTATAAGGCGCACCGGATTATAAGGCGCAGTCTCAATTATGGGGTCTATTTCTGTACTCAACCCATACATAAGGCGCACCGTATTATAAGGCGGTGCTAAAACATACAGTCTACAAAAAAAGGTAACAGAAGCAAAACAGTGAGTTTAGTTCAACTTTATTCTACTATTTAACAATACACTCGCATTATTTTTTAATCAATCTTCTCCCACAAATCCATCAAAGTCCTCATCTTCTGTGTCTGAATTGAACAGCTGGGCAATTTCGCCATCAAACATGCCAGGTTCCCTCTCATCTACAGAAATTTTTTACAGATTTTGGAACTCAGTGCACACATAAGGCGCACCGGATTATAAGGCGCACGGCCGATTTTTGAGAAAATTTAAGGCTCTTAGGTGCGCCTTATAGTGCGGAAAATACGGTAATGTTTCTTAGAAGTACAGTTGTTAAGAAACATGTAGTATGGATTTCAGCTTTCACGGTTACTCCTTTTCTTGATAATTTTTCTCCCAAGTTTGTTCTTTCAAGTCTACTGTACTAAGTAAACTGGGACTTAAAGCCACATATTCTCTATTGCCTCATTAAGATATTATTCATTGCTATCCAAATAACTATTTCATAACTGCTTCTCAATAAACAGTGCATCCGTTGCAGCCTGAAACTTTGTGCCAGGGCAGCTTTGCCACGCATTAAATAGAGCTTAGTAGTCATTTTAGTTGCTATTTTAGTAGCAGGAAAAGTATTATTATGCTGTATTTTTAGCGTTAGGTAGAAGAAAAGAGCTATAGGATTTTCTGCCACTGCAATATAATGAACATGGCATTGTGTGCTCTGTATTTTCAGATGCCATTTGTTGCCTTTATCCTACACTACTTTATATAGTACAGATTTGTAAGTACTACATAAAGTATAATTTTGCAAGCATTGTTTTTGTTGTTAAAAAGATTAAATTTGATTGTTAGACTTTGCATTATATATAAGCATCTTTTTAGATATGAGGCTGGTGGAATGCAACTTTGCCTGAAATTTTTTAGGGCAGTAGGAGCTTTACTCCTAGCCTCTGTTCAAACATTTCTTTGTAATATTATACAATTTCAATTTGCTGTAGCAAAGAAAATATCTTGTGGCACATTAAATCTGGAGACATTCCATGGAAACATAAAGTATCTGATGATATCAAGATTTTTAAATTGTTTGATTACAAATGTTGTGGTTACTTCTAAATGCATTGCCATATTCCAGCATGAGTTCTGTCTGTGGTTATTAAATGTTATTTCTATATGTGTTTTCATGCACAAACCCATATACAGCATGTACAGAAAAGAAAACTGAATAGTGAGGCCAAATGTGCAGTGAAATAAAATTATATCAGTGGATCCAGATGTATATAACATAATATCTGTGATCTGTCTGCAGCTGCTATTACTCTGCTAATGCTTTATTTTTAGTTATGCAATACTAACCATTTTAGTAGGCAAGAAGCTCAGGGTTCTAATTAAATCTGATTCAAATTTATTTTAACTCACTATAAATATAAGTTCTGCAATTTCCCACTGTTCTACATGTATGTGCTATATTCTGAACAGGGATTAAAAGATTTGTGTTCATTTGCTCCAATATAAGAAAATTATAATTTCACTGCCACATATGTGTACAGAAATTTTCTAGGAGTCAATATTCTCATCTAACTTGGAATTATTCTATAGATCTGGATAAGAAAAAATAAATAAAAATAATTACTGAGTCATTCCTGTGTCTGTTACTTTATGTTTATATTTTACTCTAAATATACAGCTTTTTTATCTTTTTATTCCCTCTTATTTGCAGGTCTGATAGTTTAAATGCACTAATCATACTGAGTAATAGTGGTGACTTTCTTGCTCATTTTCTGTATAAACTGACTGAAGATGTGGCATAGATATTCCAGCTGTGCTCAAATAACAGTGTAGCTGCAAAGGGTTTATGAGCAGGAATGATTTTTTATGTTCTAGAAACCAAAAAATAAAAGGCAGATCATGCAAGCTTAAGTGTAGAGACCACCCTTAAACAAAATGTGTTTCCCCTGTTTTCCCTTAATGTTTTATTTTAAAAATAAATAAATAACAGGAAAAATGGGCTTTGCAAAATGAATGTTACTTGGATTTGAAATTAATCAAATTGGAATAAGTAGCATTTAAAGTCTTTGTTTTCAATATATTAGTACACTTAAAGCTTGGAATTAATTGTGCCTGATTATATTGAATGCAATTTTATTAATGCTGTCCTTTTACTTTTTATACTTGAACAAAGATTTTATTCAAATTTGTACGCATCTCTGTTTGAAGATGGGATATTTGATTTTAGCTACAGCATTGTATTATCTTAATTGTAATATATTAGTAAATAACATGAAAGAAAAATAAACGGTACATCTTAATAAGTTGACAGCAAGATATATGGTGAACCAGTTTGTATTTATTTGCTGTTAATTGTATCCTCAGCATACTTTTTAAAATTAAATATAACCAAATGCAAATTTCTTAGAGTTTCCTAGAAAAAAATGTAACTAGACAAAAAGAAAAGAAAAAACAATTAACATCCTCCAAAATAATTCTGACAAGAGTACCAGACAACCTTGGCCACCATTCCCAAAAACTCAAGCTAGCTCTTATTTGAATTTCCCTTGGTTATATGGGAGAACATCATGGTGCCATGAAAAATTTAAATAGCTCCTAAATCCTGCTGCTTTGGAGAGTTGCAGTACTACTGAAGCTGTACAACTCATTGTTAGGTAATCCTATTGTGCCTGACTGGTTCAAAAGTATCATATTATTATGACAGAAAGGATTATTATCCAAAGAAGGATAAGAAACTCCACTGTACAGGCACATACTCTTTGGTATATTTACATTTCTCATAGTATCCAGTGGATGTTGCCGCAAAAAATAAAGTGATTTAGTTGAACTTGGATTTTATAAGTCCACATTCAAGAGTCCATGAAATTGTAACCATGAACTTCACTAGATGGCACCATTACTTACTCGACTTTATGTTGGAAAGAAGATTAAAAAATGAGTCAGGTGAATAATGAAATAATAATACAAAAGATAATTATGTTAATAATAAAATGTATTTACCAATAGTAAAAAGGCATGGACATAAGACTCATATACCTAGCCAAGATCATGAGTGATGAGAAAAGATTCCTCAATCAAATATATCAAAAACACTAACTGCAGATTATAAATTTATGTGAAATATAGATGAGATGATTCTGAAAACCATGCATGCAAGACATGCCTTTCTCACATAACACTACACTATCATATAGCCACTTGTCCATTAATAAAGGGTAATATGCCTTTTCTTTGGTGAAAAACCAGAATCATGCACAGACAGGGAAAGTAGCTGACAAACAACTAAAGTTTATTCTAAATTGTGATTCCTGATTGATATGTAAGGAATAATAAAATGGATGAAATAAAATGGAAACCAAGTGGGGGATTACAGTATAAGAGTACTTGGCTTTTTTCTTTATGTGTGCATTCCCATATTAAATACGACTGCTCTCCATATTTCTGTATTTAAAATTAAAATTGCAGGAGGATTTAGAAACACTGTTTAGAAAATATTCATTTAAAATAGTATATAAATGTAATGCAAGGTATTTTTATAAACATAGTTGATGAATGTGACATGCTATATATTACTTTAACACAAATTAGATTAAATTGTGAATAACATTAGTTTTGTGCTTTGATTTGGCTTTCGGTGTAATGTAGAGAATGCAATACATGTATTGTTGAACTATAAATAATTAAGGATATTGGTCATTATAGTATTCATTGGTATCAGTCCAGCTTTCTTGTCATTCAGAAGCTTAGGATGTAGTGTATGTAATGATTATTCCAATGAACTATAAATTATTTGAGATTATATTATTTGATAATTCAAAAGCTAGCAATTTAGAGTTTGTGCCTCTATTTTTTTTTTTTTACACTTTTAACAATCACCAGGACTGAAAAAAATACCAGAATTTTATGAAGAGTCTGCAAGACATCTCTCACCAATTCCTTTTCACTTTCCAATGGGCAAATTTTTTCAGGAAGCAGAGTTGTAACACGGACGCCAGCAGAAGCTGCTCCAAAAAGATTGCTGTATTTTCATTGACATGCAGTGCATTACCATAATTGGCTTTTCTACATGATAGGAGAGAGGAAATAATAATGTCATTTTATTTACAGCCAGAGTGTCGCTTTATGAGACTTCTCCAAGTTTCTGCCATGCTGTGTAGGTCAAATGACATCTTTTGATCAGTCCTGTCCAAAGATATCAAAGCTGAGTGGCATGTAATGGAGACCTAGTGACAAACCAAATCTAGAAAAGAAATAAGACTGCCAGTTTCCCATTAAACAGCCTGCTAAACAGCACAGCTTCCCTGTGTCGTCTACGAAACTACTCTGACCACCTAAATCAGGAGAATGAAAGGAGGCTGAATTGGACATTAGTACTGCAAATGACTGTCATGATTGCCACTATTTCTTTCCTTCCCCCCTCCTCCCAAAATCAGCAAGCAAACCATGCGAGTTACAGTGAGACTGGTCTTCTCTCGTTTCATTTACGTCCTGCCACTGGCTGGTTTTCTGATCTGGTTTGTTTAGGTTTGACATCAGCCAAATGGTGTAGTAGGATAAGTCTGACAGATATTCTTAGTGATTTAACGAGTAGCAGACCTTTGCAAAGATAGCTTTTCTAAAGCAAGATTTCATCTTTTGTTTTAAAAATCTGTCTCTTTGCTCCCTTTCATCTCAGTTCCTCTTTTTTATTAATGTATTTACCACATACTGTAGTTGTGAACTCTTTGCAGGGGTTGCACTGTAAGCTACATGTAAGATTCCGTTACCCAAAGGGCATCAGTGTCTTTTCCCTTTTTCTTTGCTAGCTTTTAAAGCAGGAAATTAAAGCAATGAGTTAGTATGTCTACGGTTACAGTGGAGATATCAGTATAGTTTCCCTCAGGGACAAATACTTAGAATTGGCCAAATATCAAAATCCTTACCCTGTTTTCACTCCGTTCTCAGCAGAGTATGATTCCTTTTAGTCAGTGGGAATTTGCCAAACTGAGCAGAGTGTTCAAACTGCATGTGCCAATATTCCTATCAAACGTTCATGCTAGAAATCAGAGAAGGGATCAAAGTCAAACTGTAAGTGGTTGATAGAACCTCTGCATTTTTGCAAAAATATACATATGGTATTTAGCAGATCTTGATATATTAATGCTTTTGGATATATTGAACTCATTTTTAAAAAGGTCTTTGTTACTTCTTAGTACTATATTTTTAAAAATACATGATTTAATATTTTGAGCTCTATTGTAAACTACATTTTCCTAGAGTTGTAGGAATTAAGACCTGTATTTTTTCTAAAAAAATAGTACAGTTATCTGCAATTTTCCTACATTTAAGTACCTTAATATATGTTTTTTCCTCTTTAGTGGATAAGGCCTCCAGCGGCATATATTTTTGCAGTGTAAAATTTATATTATATGCTGTAACTTTCTTGTTACATTTTTTCCTTGTATGTATGTGGTAATGATAAGAACAATTAAGCCAACAATACTCAATTAAAGCATCATTTTGGAAATGTTAGTATATATATAAGAAAATATCACCTTCTGCATTGATGCTATTGTTGCATTGTATGATGAAACAAGTAGCAAGGAGAAGGAAGGGATATAGCAACATTAGGTATCTATAGTCTTCCAATAATGGAAATTTGATAATTGAGTTCAATGATAGCATCACTTTTTTTCAAAGTATTCCTATGCATAATTATTTTAGAATGAGAGTCTAAAAGATGGCTTCAGAGTAACAAGCTGGAGAATTTGGCCCTTGTTTTTTATTACTGTACCTGCATAATAATCTTATAATAATTACACTTGTAGTGCATATTTTATTGCTACTTAATATGCTTTAAGTTTGAGTCAGCTCATTGGCCTGGGATTGTCTATTCTAATATTGGCTCTCTAAGGTCTTAGATAGATGTCTCATCTAGCCCTACTATCTGAGATTCTTTTCAAATTGGAGATGATGCAAATGGAGGCTGCAATGCAAATGGAGGCTGAAATTCATGTGCCTGCTGATTTTAGTATTTAAAAAGCCCCAGGCACTCTGGGCCTAGAGTCTGTGTCGTTCCTAATCTCTCATGTTCTCAATAATGTATCAACCCTTTGCCCGACCAGAGTGTCACCTGTCTAGGTGAGTTGTGCCATCTTCTATCTAAAGTGACAGCCATCTTAGAGTACCAATATCTTAACTGACTTCTCTTTTATCATCTCTGTTAGAGAAATAGCATTTTTGACAGGATGTTGGGTTTTCTTTCTCTTGTTCCCTCCGCTTTCCTTTCCTTTGACCCTCGAGAGCACCTGATTAAAAAAAATAGCTGAAAAAGACTATTTGCTTCCAAATGAAATAAGCTCAGATGAGATGGAACACAGAAAGAAAGTGAAATGTTGATGGTGGAAGTTAATGAATCAAGTAGCAGAGGGAGCATTATTGATGCGGCATAACATGCTCTAACAGCTTTCTCTCTTCTTCTTCTTCTTCATATAAAGAATGCATGGCAGTCAGTTTTGTGGCTTGATTCTAACATCTGTCCTACCTTATAACGGTAATTTGTATAAGTAATGGAAACAGGTTAAATGCTCTAATGTTGCCAGCAGGGATGAAAATGATTGTTTTTTTTTTCAATTAGAATATTCTTGACAGTAGAGTGGCGGATGGTCTGATTAATATGCAGCTCTCTTTGGTGATCAAAAGATAAAAAGAAATGTTTGAGTGTGTGGTTTATCTGACAGAGAAAGAGCCATTCCTTCTATTAGCATTAGAGTGCAAGCTGCTTGTTCCACTACTTAAAAATATTGCCTAAAGACCAAAAGGGTGGACTGAGAGGGAGGAGGTGAGAAGTTATCAGATTTAAGCATTCTTATTAGGTACATTATGCAGAAAAACTGCTGATACTGTAGAACTCTGGCATTACTTTGTGAGTACTTATATTTTGACATATTTCCTCTTTTCAAATTGGTAGTCAACTACATTGTACTGTATTTTTCCTCAATGTAGAAACTGTTCAACGGTTATTTTATATGTATGCATACACAGACTGAATCCTAGGATTGAGCTGAAACCTAGAATAATATACCTATTGGAAACAGAGTTCAAATAGACATTATTAACTTGTCTTTCTTATTTCATTGAGTCTTTTTGGCATGTGACTCAGTTGGGAGCCAATTGTCAGGAAGGGAAAGTTTGATTATTTTGGATACTTAGGTTGTCTTTGGACAGAAAAGTAGACAGAAATGCCCAGAAACTTTAAATTATATCCACAAAAGTGATAGACATAATACAGAAAAGTTACCAATTGATTTATTTGTATCTGTCATTAATATATTTTGGTTCATTAATAATCCTAACTTGAAATTATTTCATAACTGCTTAATTTTGTCTAAACCCATCAATCAGTTACTCTGAGGTAGATCTACAGCCATGAAGTACTTGAAGCTGAAAAGCTTGGGATTTAGCCAGTTTATTAACCTTGAGGTCAATGCTGTTAAATGGGCTAAATTGCAAAGACTTCTATTATATAGAGCTTTTGATGTTAGAATAGTCTTAACTGTTTTGCAGATATATTTACATATGTGCATATATATTACTATTCTGTACTCACCTAGAAGGATTTTCTTAATGTGGTTCTCTTTTATTCAGAGCAACAGAAAATAGCTATAATCTTGGGATTTTCACAAAAGCTATATATTTTTTATGGCCTTTTAATTGGCTTCCAGCCTAAACGTTAATTGATAATAGAGTATATTAGTGATTCCTCTGCATTCCATAGCAAAGGGTGTTGATAAATATTGTATGGTGATAAATAATCACAGTATATACTGTAGTTCGGTATACTATATGTATTATATTAAAAGTCCTCCCTCACCAAAGATAGTAAGTTGATTCTGCAGGACATGGTGCTTTTTCCATGTAATTGCAGTTTCTGCATTTACTATTTATCAGTGAGAATTAAGACTGCTGAAAATTGAATGCTCCTATTTGTAAGTGCCTTAGGAGTCTGGGTGAGCTTCAGCTGGATTGCAACGAGTATATAACAAAAGCATTTGTAAGTAGAGGCTTAGTTATAATACTGAAGTAATCTAATTATATCGAGCACAGTTAAAAACAAATGGAATCTGCAATCTACTGAAGTCTATCTTAAATGTGTCAATAATTTTAGTGGCTATGGGTACTCCTGTGCCCATTTTTTTGCTATTCCCAGCTTTGTAATTGTGGAAAATATGATTAATATAAATAAGAGTGATCATATGGCAAGAATAGCATGATACGTGTTTTTGCAACTGACTAAGAAACAATGACGATGCATTTAATATATTTTAATCAGACAATTTGATTCCACCAACATCATTATTTAACCATTATGCTTTGGCTTTTCTGACAACGGGCTGACTTATTTACAATAGATCATCTTTTTACTGAAGCAAATCTTAAATGTGCTATACTGTTAACAGTTATAATATTGGTATAGTGGTAACAATACAATTTATAGTGCTTCATGTTGGCTTACATTGGAATGCAGACATTTTAATGTTGCTCAAAGACGATAGTAGATCTTTGGGGAGATACTGATATCCAGAAGGCATGTCATATATACAAAGATTTTTAACATAACATAATAATAGAAAAATAAAACAGGTATCTTCAGTCTCCAGTTAATTTTGTTCTATAGCTATAATTTGTAGGATATCCCTCCTGTGAAAATTCAGAGAAACAGAGGGTCTTAGTTTTACTGTGCATTGTAATACAAAATGTACTGTAACCATATTTTTAGGTATTTAAAATCAGCATACATCTAAATATATTCTCTGTGATTCCTGATCACAGGTGCATATCAAGCTTTTTAAAAAATCTATTGAAACACAGGGAGTGAGGAAAAATATTCACTGGGCAATGTTTCATCACAGTATTAAATTATTAGTTGACCTCTTTGGTGCTATCAGATGCTAGCAATTTAATGCAAAGCTATCTTTTATTTTATCTATAATACTATAGTAGCTGGCTTCATGCAAGACAGGGATTCGTGTAAGGCAAAATACTAAAATCTAGTTTGAATGTATTCTAAAGAAATCTAACCTTATTTCACTACATTTTGGGGTTTAAAAACATTGACCTTAAACACTGGATGTTATTTTTGTTAACATTATTGATATTAACATTGAAAAATCTGAAAACTGTTGTACTTTCCATTGACAAATATGTATAAGTGATATTGAAGTAAATTTTGGTGATTTTTATCATGACAAATTGAATTATAATATTAGTTAGTCTGTGTGTTTACTTCTTAACATTTCTGCATTGATATAGTATAGCAAAGTTGTATAATACATTTAGCTGACAGGAGAAGTGTTTCTCAAACATGAATAAAAATGCCGCCTAACAATTTAATCCTTTATACTTTATAATGTCTGTAGAAAAAGTCAAGTAACCCAAATGAAATGTGTTGTTTTTTTAATGGAAAGGGATTAAAACCAAAAAAAAGTCAGTCTTAAGGCCTGACTTGTTTTTCCCTTTTGTCAGTGAGCATCAAACATATTTTGTATTTCTGGCTGCATTTTGAAGAAGAAAATATTTTCATTAAGAAAAAACGGTTTATCTTGAAACTAATAATAGTTCAAAAAAAGTGCAGTTAATTACAGAAGAGTAGGATAATATCTTACAAGGCCGTCTGAGAAATGAACAATCTGTCCGTGTAGTGTTCTTTATAGATTAAAAAAAAACCCATCTATGCAAATATCTGTAGACATAATATTGCTCAGGACATAAGTGATACGAATTCTTTTTCTTTGCATTGCTTGTATTATAGATGATTTAAAAAAATTCTTAACAGAGCAGAAATGTCTATTCTTGTTTAGAAAATGTAGTTTTATATATGTTAAATCAGAATTAAGTTTTACAGTCTCTAGAATTGTAATCTTTGTTATTATGAATTTTATACTAAATGTTGTTGAAAAGACTCAAATATGCTTAGTTCATATGCTGTTGCAATATTAGAATCATATATATTCATATATAATAATATATTATTTTGTATGAAACACAAAATGCAGATTTTTTTATAGACAATACGTTTTTAAAACCTTGTAAAATGCATATTGTTATGATAGCCCATGATAATGCAGAGTTTTCTGATCCTAAGCTCTGAACTGGCTTGTTGGGATATGCAAGTATACAGTAAATATGACCATTGATTAATCAGTCAGTTTTTATACCCAAATGGAAATGTGTAGATATATACTCAAATATAAATACAAATAATAATACGTTCAACGATGTTCCACTGTGTTTTTAATCATGACTGAATGTTTCTGGTTATAATTGGGTGATTTCTATCAATTTTATGTCTTTTTGCTTTATTGTAGATTTTGGGTTACAAAAAATGTGAATTAAATAAACAGACAAAACTTTTGTTAATTTTGTAGGTTTTCCTTAGTCAAGTGAGAGGATGCCAGTTCAGAGTAATGATCTTAGTGTATTAATGTTTGTGCTAACATATTGTAGTATAACAGTAATTTTTTGGTCCTTTGCTCTACTCTCTAAGGTAGCATAGTATAAGGCAGAAGGTTATCTTCTCACTCTTTGGCAAATAGTTTTGACCTCTGTGTTGAGGTCTGTTGGGGAAAAGGCATTTTAGCAGTGTGTAGGAGAAGGAATAAATAACTATATTTATTTTACTCTTTTCTCAAGTTCACTTTGTTTTAATACACAGTTCTGTATAAAATGTCTATTAAGAAATATGTGAATTTGTTCTAATAGAAAAATGAAGCAAAGCAAACAAAGACAGTCTTCTCATATTTTAAATGAAGATCCATGATTTGGAAGCAAGAGTGGACAAGTTCTCCTTTGTCTTTCTAGATCAAAAATAATCAAGTATAGGAATCACAGAATGAGATAATGTAGAATGAGGTGAAGGATAGAATAGAGACTCACAATAATTTTTAATGAACTATAACCATAAAGCTGGATTTATAGATCATTTTTCATAGATTTTTGTTAGAATGTAGTATATTAACAGATGGCAGTCTCAAGTCTACAAAAGCATTCCAGGTGGGAAAATATTGATTTGTCTTCCTTTTGCTAGACCTTTCTCTTTTTAGCTTTGGTATTATTTAATGTTATATTATTTGAAGAACTTTTCCATTATTATTAGAGATCACATTAAATTGTCCTTTCAATAAAATAAAATAAGATTTGGGAAAGGGGGAATTCAGTGGAGTGAAAAATAAGTACTGCAGAATACTGGTAAATGAAAGGGGAGAAAGAGGCCTCTTATTTTTGGCAGGTAGATTTCAGAAATGTTGAATGCTACTGAGAAATGGGTCAGATGGGAATATCACGAATTTTAGCATATGCTTCTAAGAAAAAAATATATTTAAAAAGATTTAACAATGAAATTATATACACACACCCCTATTTAGTAGAAAGTCCTCTAGAGTTAAGTGGAACTCCCTTTCAGGCAAGTGTGCATCAGTGTGTAGTCACTGAGTTATATACTATTGATAATCCCTTTAAAGTAAAAAAACAAAATGAACAATTAATATATATATATATATATATATACACACACACACACACACACACACTAAAAACACCCAATTATAAAAGTAAGATTGTTTGGTTTGGCAGCTACGCCTGCTGGTGCTTTTCGTCTTCATCCATCCAATTCTGTTTGCTTCTGGTCAGATCATATATCTGTTATTTAATCTTTCCGTGGTAACAATTCGTATTCTGAATCTAAACTTAGTATAATACTTAGGTGTATATAAGACTTTTTTTTGAAGTGGGCCCTTAGAATAAATGTATTTTGATATAGTGACCATCTGCTCATGAATATCACATTTGTTAGTTAAAAAGAATAGTTTGATTCCAATAAATACGTAATTTTGGTTAGATTGTATCATTTCACCAGGTGGCAACACAATAGCAAAGTTTGATAATCAACTTGGATATGTCATTGCTTGCTTTATGCTTGTCACTTTTAAATATTGATCTCTTATTTTATTTTTAACAGCAGACCACTCTTGTTAAAATTGTTGCATGACATCTGCGTCATAGATTGGTAGGAGGCTCAATGCCACAGGCCAACCTTAGTAGGAGGCAAAATTCTGAAACAACCTGTCATGTTTAGTTTCACCATTTCTGTTTAATTATAGCTTATTAATAGAATAATGCACAGAATTTAAAATCAAGCAGTGGTGCAGCTGGTAGTGTTTAGACCTTGGACCCAGTGGTCTTAACTGGGCCATTCTTTACTGTATCTTACTACAATTCCTTATTACTGCTTCTGTTCCTTTTTTTCCAGGAACAAAGTCATTTTTCCAGCATTTAACAGCATTGAAAAAGAAATATTTTATGCGTGTAGTTTTAATCACTTAAACTATAGGATCACGTTTTATAGGAATGAACTGCAATTTATTATACTAAGGCTTTTTTTCGTACTGAAATGAGTAATGTATTTTGGAAAGTAAGAAACAAATAAGTAAAATAGTTGTTGCCACTATGTAAATCTTTCATTGTCTGCTTTCTGACTATTGTATAAAGCATTAAAAAAAAATGAGGCAAGAACAAAAGGGTAGCAAGCGGTATAGTCTTGGCAGGTCTGGCCTACCTGTGCTGACCCTGGACCTCTTTGATGTTGCCGCTAGAGTTACATTCCTGAGGGGTCATTTCATTGTTGATCTGAGTGACAATTATAATAATCTCAGCCCTGAATATCTGCCCGAAGTTGTACTATAGGAATTATAAATGGACTAATAAATTTATAATTATTTATATTAGTCAGGACTAAACCCTAATATTTATTACAGTACCGTCTCTTCTTCTATAACATCTTGCTGACCAAATAAGTATGATATATTTTGCAAAGTCTTGACTAAATAAAGAACAATTCAATTTTTTTTAAAAAGGTATAGATTTATATTAGAGTAAATCCCATTGGTTCAGTAGGGGTTTCTTTCATGCATATGATCAGAATAATTCTGAGATTTACATTCACAGATAAAATTTCATCCTTGTCCAAGATCTATACATATAGCTTTTTTTCTATTTAATTGTTTTGTGGTGGAATTTAGAATGGCTAACCTACTCTGGTTAGCTATTCTAAAACAATTATCTATTGGGATTCTAAATATTCTAAAACAATTATCTATTGGGATTCTAAATATTCTAAAACAATAGTCTATTGGGATTGAAATGAACTGTAGCAAATCCAGTCTTTTCACTTCTTCAGCTTGTCATGGAGAGATTAGAAGCATTCAGTTTTTGTTAGCTGAGGGTTAATGTTATGTTTGAAGCTTACTGGGTGATTGCTGAAGCAAACCGGTTTTATAATATGTGGTTTAACACTGACACATACCACATAAGGCATACCTATATGTTTTAGAGTTCAAGAAAAATTACGTATTATATGTTTTGCAAGATAAACAACCATATAAATACGGTAATAAATAAATAAGATGTATTTTAAATCTATACTATATATTGTAATTACACATTTTAAATTTATATTAGAGCTAGTTTGGTATAGTGGTTAAGGTATCAGGCTAGAAACTGGGATACTGTGAATTCTAGTCAAGCCTTAGGCACAAAGTCAGCTGAGTTACCTTGGGCCAGTCACTCTCTCTCAGCCCTAGGAAGGAAGCAATGGTAAACCTCTTCTGATATTTGGCCAAAAAGCTGCAGGGGTTTGTTCAGGTAATCATGAAGCACTGACTTAAAAAGTAAAAAAGAAAAATCCTATATTACATATTGTAATGACATTACATATTGTAAGACTTGTGCTGACTGCCAATAGGTTTCTCTGTAATAACTCCTGTGTAACTTCCAGGTTTTTTCTTTCAGAAACTGGTCAAAACGTAATTGTTCTGGAGGGTGCTTGGAAATTAATGGATGTTGCCATCTGTAATGGGCTGTGAAAGAACCTTAAGAGACAGGATGAAATGCTTCAGTATAGACAGTGATGTGATAAAAGAAATCTGGGTCCAGAGTAGGAATGGGGTTGAAGCAAGCATTTCAAAATTGACTCTCCCTAGTTCTCTGGAACATAAAGGCAGGGGATGGGAAAAAATATTTCAGACTGGGTTATTATAACCTTACAATAAATGTTGTATTAGTATTCTTCGTTTTTATTTCCCAGTCTGGACTACCCTGAAGAATTGCTACCCTATATCAATCTGGATACCTTGTTTGGATCTTGTTTCAATGTTAAAACTGAACATAGATTAATCTGGTTTTCGTATTGGTTTTATTGCCTTGAGATAGTTTAACTGTATTACGTTGTAGAATTTTATTTTACTGTTAACCGCTGGGAGTACTTTGTTATGTGGTAGTTAGTTAGTTAGTTAGTTAGATATAACTGTATTGTAAATTGTATATTGCAACCAAGAAGTGGATCCCTGCATATTCTCAGGGCCTCAGGCTTGGGCAGAGAACCAGGGCCTTACAAAAGGCCAATATTGTCAGGGCCTTCCTGTTTCCAGAGGTAGAATGTTCCACAGGCTTGGTGCTATGGCAGAAAAGGCAACAACCAAAACTTTGAATTGTACCTGGAAGCGCACTGCCAACCAATGCAGCTCACAAAATAGTGATATTACATGGGCCAAAAAACTGGCACAATTTACTACCCGTGTTGCTGATTCTGCACCAGTTGAAGCTTCTGGGTGCTCTTCAAATGCAACCTCATGTAGAATACATTGCAATAGTCCTGACTGGAAGTCATGAGGTCATGAGTGATAGTGAGCAGAACCCTGTTTCAGGATAGATAGTGCACAACCTGATGATGAGTTCTTCAAGCTGGAATCATTAGTCCAGATTACCCATAGGTCTGTCCGAAGCAGTGCCACTCATCCAAGGCCAACAATGAAAGGCACCCACTAGCAGAAGGTGAACCAAAGCTATTTTGTTTTGCTTGTGTTGATCTGTTGCACCTCATCAGGTTCCCACAGCCTCCATATATGGGCTAGGCATCACTTAGGAAGCTAGGGGTGGAGATACAAACATGAGTGTCATCCACTTGTTGATGATACCTCATCCCAAACCATTGAATGAGCTCATTCAGTTAAACTGAGAGGAGAAGAACTAAGCTCTGTGGCCTTGCACAAAGTAGGGGCTGAGGACTGGACCTCCCCTCCCCACCCCATTGACAGAAACCAGACCTAGAGGAAGGAGTAGAACCAGCAGAACTTTATCCTACCCACCCCAAACTCCAAGAGCAAGTCTAGAAGGATACCCATGATCGATGGTATCTAAAACCACAGCGAGGTCAAGAAGAACAAGAATAGATGCACTGTCTCCATCCTGCTCCTGTCAGAGGTCATCCAAGAGTATGATCAATGCTGTTCTGTCCTATACTCTGGCCTGAATCCAGACTGAAAGGGATTTAGAGAATCAACTTTCTCACAATAATACTTTACCAATTTTTAGAATTCCAACAGATTTGGAAAAATTGAGGATTTAAGGTTTTTACATTTTTTGTGCCAATTGCTGCTATAATAGTTAGCAATTAATAAATAATTATATCCTTCATTGGAGTATTAATACTAATTAGTATTCTTCTGTTACTGTTCTAATGGAACACAGTATTTGTTCAATGGAATTATTCTTTAATGTTGCTATATGGATGATGAGACAATTAATGGATGCAATTTTTAGGATCTTTGTATGTAACTTTGGAATCTAAAAGTCCTGGATACATATAATAATAGAAATGTCAGTAAAAATAATACTTAATTGTATTTCTACCCTCCAATAATGTGTTAAGAAAACTTAGTTGCCTAGTACCTATTGTTACTTCTATTCAAACACTTAGTTGTATGCCTTTGACCAGGTTGATCCTTTGTATTGTATTTTATGGATAGGTTGTCTCATCCAAATAAATTGGGGTAAATTTTAAATACAAAATTAGAATTTAGTTTAGCTACAGGTTTAGTCTTTAACGTAAAAATATCACCATTCAGAAGAAAAATTGAGGGAAAATATGAAGAAAAAATGCATTGTTTTATTAATAATACAGTATAGGCATATATAACTTAATGATAACAATACTTAATTAGTATTTAATTTAAACTCTAATATGATTTTTTTTTAGTTTACTCTATTTTCATAGAACTTTATAGTAATACTGTGTTGCATAGACTGGATTGTTGAACATAGTATAATGAAACTAAACTGGATAATTTTCTATCGTGAAAAAAAATTACAATAACCCATCCATTTAGCAATCTGGTAAATGAGTAAATAAACTGAAGCCATAATCCTTAGATTATTTATTCCTTGTTGGATACGCCAGCAAAATTGTAATGTAATTATATCATAATAAATAACTGAAGAATGTATTTTAGCTTCAGTCAGACTTGGTTATTCTGCTGGTAAAACATTAATCCTACTGAGGTGTCATGCCAATGTTTAGTTGTAGAGGGAATGCCTTAATTTGAGAAGGTATATTATCATACTGAACTAAAAGCTATGAATATGTTCTGTTCAATATAACCCTCATTTTTATTGTAATAGTTACAGTGTGGAAAAATGGATACATTCTTTAATTGTTCTTTTCTCTCTCTCTTCTTCTTCTTCTCTTTCTTTCAAGCTTATGTTCCTGAAGAAGAACTGAAAGCAGCAGAAATTGATGAAGAAAGTGGGGAGGATGATGGGCTATCTCTGGACATCCAAGAAACTGAGTACATGTGCCAGGATGAAACAGAGATCAAAGAGGCTCAGAGTTACCAGAATTCTCCAGTCAGCACAGCAACAAACCAAGATGCAGGTTATGGTTCACCATTCAGTGAAAACAGTGATCAACTGGCCCATTTCAAAAGCTCTTCCTCTAAAGAAGAGAAAGAAGATCACAAGTGCTTGGACAATGCTTCCTACCCACAGGACAGCTTAGCACAGATAAAAGCCGTGTATGCGAATTTACTGTCAGAATCTTGTTGGTCTGGTTTAGCTTTAGATTTAAAAAAATCAAAGAATAATGAAGACAGCCCGAAAGAAAGCACCACTAGCAGCACCACTAGTATCAATACCCCAAATACAAGTGCCAGTACCAGTACCAACACTACTACTACTACAAGCATCAGTAGTACTAGTAACAGTAGCAGTGGCAGTTCAGGTTATGACTGGCATCAAGCGGCTTTGGCCAAAACTCTGCAACAGACCTCATATGGACTTCTACCAGAACCCAGTCTGTTCAGCACAGTGCAACTTTACCGGCAAAACAATAAACTGTATGGTTCTGTGTTCACTGGTGCCAGTAAATTCCGGTGCAAAGACTGTAGTGCAGCGTATGATACACTGGTAGAGCTTACAGTGCACATGAATGAAACTGGACATTACCGGGATGACAACCAAGATAAAGAATCTGAAAAAACCAGACGGTGGTCAAAGCCCAGAAAGCGATCACTTATGGAAATGGAAGGCAAAGAGGATGCCCAGAAAGTACTAAAATGCATGTACTGTGGTCATTCATTTGAATCTTTACAAGACTTAAGTGTCCATATGATAAAAACAAAGCATTACCAGAAAGTGCCTCTGAAGGAACCAGTACCAGCCATCACCAAACTGGTGCCTTCTACCAAAAAACGAGCACTTCAGGACTTGGCTTCACCTTGCTCACCTGAGCCAACAGCAATCACTTCAGAGACTACACTTAGTGAAGCAGCAAAGGATCAGAAAACTGCCAATCCATATGTAACTCCCAATAATCGTTACGGCTATCAAAATGGTGCTAGCTACACTTGGCAGTTTGAGGCCCGCAAAGCTCAGATACTAAAATGCATGGAATGTGGCAGTTCTCATGACACTTTGCAGCAGCTGACTGCTCACATGATGGTCACAGGACATTTTTTGAAAGTAACCAATTCAGCCTCTAAGAAAGGAAAACAGCTAGTACTGGACTCAGTAGTTGAAGAAAAGATACAGTCCATACCTTTGCCACCTACCACTCATACAAGATTACCAGCTACAAATATTAAAAAGCAGCCGGATTCTCCTGCTGGATCTACAACTTCTGAAGAAAAGAAGGAGCCAGAAAAAGAGCAGGTGATTGTTGCTGAAACGGACAAAAAAATTAAAGAAGAAAATGAGGACTCTTCAGAAAAATTTGAGTCAACAGCTGTATATCAGTACCTCCGAGAAGAGGATCTAGATGAAAGTCCAAAAGGTGGAATCGACATATTGAAATCTCTGGAGAACACAGTGACCACAGCTATAAGCAAAGCTCAAAATGGAGCACCTTCCTGGGGAGGCTACCCTAGCATTCATGCAGCTTATCAGCTTCCAGGAACCGTTAAATCCCTTCAGCCAACTGTGCAGAGTGTTCAGATTCAGCCATCGTATGCTAGCAGCGTAAAGTCATTGTCTTCAGAACACAGTGCGCTGATCCATTCACCAGGCAATCTGACACCCCCTCCTCATAAAAGTAATGTCTCTGCCATGGAAGAGCTAGTAGAGAAGGTCACGGGCAAAATCCATATTAAGAAAGAAGAAAAACCTTCAGAGAAAGAAAAATGTTCTCCAGTCAAGCCATTGTCCCCTGCTCCTAAGGAAAGCAAAGACTTTCCAAAATCAGAGGAAAGCAACAGGCAACCACAACTACATCAGCAGCCACTACAGCAAAAACAAAGTCCTGAAGTTGAGGTTCAGAAGGTCAAAAAGGATGTTCTAGCTGATCCACATGCACTTAATGGTACTGAACCACCTAAAGCAAAAGTCACCAATGGCTGTAATAACTTGGGTATCATTACAGACCATTCTCCAGAGCAATCATTCATTAACCCACTGAGTGCTTTGCAGTCCATTATGAATACCCACTTGGGCAAAGTCTCTAATCCTGTAAGTCCTTCTTTGGATCCTTTGGCCATGTTATATAAAATTAGTAACAGCATGTTGGACAAACCCATTTACCCCACAACTCCGGCCAAGCAAGCTGAGCCTATTGACCGGTACTATTACGAGAACAGCGATCAGCCTATTGATTTAACAAAGTCCAAAACCAAACCACTGATTTCCAGTGTGACTGATTCTGTCTCATCTCCTTTAAGAGAAAGTGCCCTAATGGATATTTCTGACATGGTAAAGAACCTCACAGGGCGCTTGACTCCCAAATCTTCTACTCCGTCTTCTGTGTCAGAAAAATCTGACGCAGATGGAAGTAGCTTTGAAGAAGCTTTGGATGAACTGTCTCCAGTACACAAGAGGAAGGGTAGGCAGTCAAACTGGAACCCTCAGCATCTTCTCATCCTTCAAGCCCAGTTTGCTTCCAGTTTGAGGGAGACACCGGAAGGCAAATATATTATGTCGGACCTAGGCCCACAAGAACGGGTTCATATCTCGAAGTTTACTGGTCTTTCCATGACCACAATTAGCCACTGGCTGGCAAATGTGAAGTATCAGTTAAGGAGGACAGGTGGAACTAAATTTTTAAAGAATTTGGATACAGGTCATCCTGTTTTTTTTTGCAATGATTGTGCCTCTCAATTCAGGACTGCTTCCACATATATAAGTCACTTGGAGACACATTTAGGGTTCAGTTTGAAGGATCTGTCCAAATTGCCACTTAATCAGATACAAGAACAGCAGAATGTTTCCAAGGTCCTTTCAAATAAAACTTTAGGCTCACTTGGAATTGCCGAGGAGGACTCAGGCTCCACATTCCAGTGTAAGCTCTGTAATCGAACTTTTGCAAGCAAGCATGCAGTCAAACTGCACCTTAGTAAAACACATGGGAAGTCTCCTGAGGACCATCTGATCTATGTAACTGAGTTAGAAAAACATTAGCGTCCAGGTAAGCAACCAGGTATGCAAGTGACCACAGGAACATTGCACTAAACTTCATAGTACTGCACTAGGCCTGATCTGAGCCTCTGAAATCAGTCTTACTTTTGTTGCTGAACTGCCTATCTGGAGCTTGGTTTTTCTTACATACGTTTTGTAGTTATATTTATATGCTCTTTGTCTGATCTGTGCATGTTTTTAAAACCTTTTTTTCCCCTTTCCTTCCCCCCCCCTTCTTTTTCTGTGAGTCAAAGTCTGACCTTTATTTTCAACATATGTCCTTGATGTTAAGCTATCTTTTGTAGACTATAGTGGGAGACACTATTGAGAGACATTAATTTAGCAGTAAAGAAAGACACAAAGAACAATAACAAAAAGACATTCTAAAATTACAAAGTTGCCATGACAATAAAGGTCACAGAACCCCATAGTGTCAGTTTTTAACCCTCTGAGGACTATAATAGTATTCTGTGCCTTTCCCAAAAAGAAGGTGTGTGTGATTTTTTTTTAAAAAAGCATTTCATCCTAATATAACTGGGTCAAATTCACTTACATTTAATAGGTTTTTCAAATGTCAAAAAGCATTTCTTCCCTCTCAAAAAATGCAGTCTGATTTGCAAAGAAAAGATGCATGCCATTCTTGAATAATTATAAAAAGTGATCAAATGCTCAAGGAGTTAGACACGACCCATGTTTTAAAAAATAAAATCACAAACCAATTTGCCACTATGCCCAAATCCTCTTAATGCTGAATATTGCCACTTGACTGGCATAAAAAGTATGCAAGTTATTTTAAAAAATGTAAAAATGTTATTTCTTTTTCCTGTAAGATACTGCAGTTTATAGTTATTTACAAATGTAAGCTTTGGTACAGGCTGATCTTTCTATAGTGTGCTGCATTGGTACATGAAAATGAAACAAAACAACAACAAAAAAAATGGGGCAAGTGTTGGATTCTGATCCTTGTAAATTGCCAGCATCAGCTTAGGTTAAAAAAAAAACCAGTACATGTTGCATATTGTACCATTTTAAATTGTTCAACTTCCTTTGTACCTTCTGGTTGTATGCTTTCTCTCTTAACTTTTTATATTGTCATTTTATATTCAATTTCGGTGTATATAATGTAAAAACACACTTTTTTGAATAAAATTGAGTTCCTTGCAGCTTGAGTTAAATAGAGAAATTTTACTGGCACCTGCATCTTCCCAGATGCATGTACTCAAAGGAGCTATCTGACAAAATAAATAAATAAAAATAAAGCAAACAATGCACTATGAATTATACATTTTGATGTTTTATCATTAATATTGTACAGTACCTTTTTGGTTCACGCAATGAAATCCACTGTTTTCTCAAATGTAAAATAAACCCACATGCAGTTCTTGATTTGTGCATATTGTGATGTCATCATTGCTTTGCCTTTGAGGTCTTCATTTCAGCAGCGACAAAATTACAGCCTGAAGTATGTTTGAAATGATTTCTGTACTCTAATATGCTCCATTCTGTTACCTACCCAATGGTGATGTTCCAATTGTTACTGCACTTGTTTACAGATGCTGATGAAAACATTGTGTAATTTTTTAATGTGGTGTAAGCGTTTCATCTGCTTTGAAAACATGACTTTTGCCCACCTGAGTGGTGTATAAGTTCCTGATAGCTACCCAGTTGGACCCTACTCATTAAAAAGCATCCACTTACTCCATCTTCATCTTGATCCCTGTTTTTGTGTAGCAGAGATTGGCAACTTCTTTCAGACTGAAGCCACACTTGGTTTTTGAGTGGAATGCTGCTGACTACACTTCAGACAGTAGGAGGAAGTCAGGTCAAAGAGTACATTCTATTTCATTTATAGTCAGTTAATAGGTGTCCTCATAAATAATATATTTAATACATTTCCTTTTATATTGCATTAAAAAGAACAGTTTGATACATTTACAAGATCTTGGTGAGCTTAAGATACATGTTTCTATTGAAGTTTATAGCTCCTCAGATGGAGGCCGAAAGTCATGAACTACATCTCTTACAATTTCCCACTTCAGGAAAAGTTGCATGATGATTATGACTATGTCCTTTTCTTATGTCTGGTCTCTCTTAACAATCGTTCGAAGTTGCGACATGTCATCAGAGCTACTTACAATCCGTTTTTGGAGTTACAAAGGCTGCATGCACCCATGGTCATGTGATTGCATTTTGGACACCTCGGCTTTACAGTTTTTTGCTACATTCTATTGTAAAGTGACTTGTGTTGTGCAATGTATTTATTTATTTAGCTATTTTCTGGCTTTTATTCCAGTTAGGTTTCTGGCAAAAATTGCCCACTGGGAAAAATCCATTACTTACCAGTCACCTTAATGACCATCACATAAAATTAGGTCTGATCACATGTCACCACAACTTAAAACTGCAATGGCTTACAACCATAATTGTGCAGTCAATTATTTATATTCTTTATTAAATTTGTTCGTGGCCCATCTCACTGCGAGGTGATTGGGCAGCTTGCAACATTAAAATGAAACCAATGATGGTAGTAAGTCAAGACTTACTTACCAGTACAGTAGGAAGGCTGGCCTTTTAGCCCTGTGTCCTTGCTCTACAACAAATAGTGGCAACTTGATGTCATCCAGATATTTGTAAGCCTCAACAGCCATTTCCAGTGGGAAAACATAATGGAAATTCATTCAACATATCTGTAGGTCATCTGGTTTATTCACTTCTATCTTCAAATTCATTTATTTTGGTTCATCTGTTAATTGTTGCCTTGGAGTCACTTGTTAATTGTAAAATGTGGAGTCATATTTTCTTCTCTGATTGAGAATATTTCTCACTTATTGCTCCTCCTGTCTCTTAATAAGCATATATACTATATCCTCTGAAGCCCCAGATAACTGTTTTACATACAAACGCTCCTCATGGATCAGGCGTCTTGGTGCAACACTTCGTTTTTTGCAGTAGCCAACTATCTCTGAACTGCCCAGAAGTGGAAGGTGAAGACATATTCTACTGACATATTTATTTCCCTGCACGGAATTTGGAAGCATGCTATTTGCAACTTGGAGGTATCTTTCAGTCTTCAAAATTATAGACAGATGAGGCCACAGATAGGGTACCTGTCATGGTAGGTTTTGCTCTTCTGGGCATCAATTTATATTTGCTTAAATTTACAGGTAGTCCTCGACTTAACAACAGCAGTTGAGCCCAAAATTTCTGTTGCTAAGCAAGACTTTTGTTAAGTGAGTTTTGCCCCATTCTATGATCTTGCCGCAGTTGCTAAGTGAATCAGCACAGTTGTTAGGTTAGTAACACGGTTGTTAAGTGAATATGGCTTTCCCATTGACTGGTTGTCATAAGGTGATCACATGGCCCCAGGACACTACAACAGTCATGAGTCAGTTGCCACGTGTCTGAATTTTGGTCATGTGACCATGTGGATGCTGCAACGGTGGTAAGTGAAAAATGGTCATAAATCACCTTTTTCAGTGCCGTTGTAACTTTAAATGGTCACTAAATAAACTGTTGTAAGTCCAGGACTAGCTGTAGCTGTCCCATTTTGCATTTGGTTCATCCATTCAAAAGCTTGTTAATTTTTTCCACTCTTTTTTAGCACTTTGAATGTCTTCTGAAACTTGGCCAGGTCACTGTTTACCATTAAGTAAATATCATTTATGAAAAGTTAAAAAGCACCTGTCTAAATGCAACTCCTTGTGTGACTGCTGCTTTTTTCTACTGATAAAATTATTGATCTATGTCTATATTTCGTTTTCCCTTTTTTTTAATTAGTTGGCAATTCATAAACAGGCATATTCTCTTATTTTCCTTCTACCATGCTTGTTCCTCCCAATGTGCCTGGAACATGTAATTAAGATGACCAGCCTATAATTTTCCTTAGTTTCCTTTTAGAAAATTGGTATCACATTGATAACATTCTAGTTCTCCGTAAAAGTATTTTCTGAGGGGAAAAGTTAAATATTTTGCTATTGGGGTAGTCATTTCACTTCAGTTCTTTAAGAACACTGCGGCTGAGTGACACTAGGACCCAGTGATTGGTTACTGTATGAAGTTATCCTAGAATATCTTCTCTTGTTACTTCAATTTCCTGTAGTTATTCCTTCTGAAAGTCAATACAGGCTCAGATCTTTGCCCTGTATATTCTCCGATAAGAACAATAACAAAAATGTGTTCTCTTTTAATCTCAATATCCTCTTGACATTTCTCAGAATTGTTTATTTTTCTAATCGGAGAATGGGACATAGCAGGATTTATATGTTGGACTGGTATATAGGCTTTTCATTTTTTTTTAAAGAAATGTAATTTGAGAAGCAACCCTCAGAATCTAATTCAGCATGTTTTTAATGGTTGAAAGCTTCCTAATAAGATGGCCTGCTTAATGACTTGTTCACACAGTACGTTTGAAAAGAATAGGTATAGCATTTGCTAAAGATTAATTAAATTGTGGAAGTTCACAGCAATGAAATAGGTGCATCAAGCCATATAAGACTTCGGCTTAACACTTAGATTTCTATTAATGTTTTCAAAGTGCATGTAAGGAAGCATCCATAATGCTACAAAATTAAATACGTTGGGAGGCTGAAAATGTCTGGCCCTGCTGCATATCTTGCCGTAGTTAGGTTGAGTTAACATTGGGACTGTTGGAATGCCCTATATTTGGGCTCCGGTCCAGAACTAAATTAAGGCAGTGGGAGAATTAATTATCAAATTTGTATATTCAGGCACCCAGTAAACCTGTGTGTGCGTGTTTGCGTGCATGTGTGCACATGCCTGCATGTGTTGAAAGGAAAAGGTTTAATTCTGCCGTTTGCCAACATTTTCATCTTTGCCCTGTTCTATGCTAATGGATTTTTTTTTCAAAAAAGGGGGGGGGGATAAAAAGACTTCAATAGAATCCCATAATATAGCTTGAATCTTATATGATCATAATCAAGTCTGGCTTGCAGACATGCACCTGTTTTTGTTTTCTACTATTTTCATGAAAAATATTTAGAAGCAAGTTGAAACTAGGGCTTTTATCTGGTTGCAAATATCCAGAGAATCACTAGATGAGAGCAAATAGACAGAGTCAGTTTTTAATTCTTTTGTTTCCTCTCTTCTACAAAGACTAGCTGAAATGATACAGCTAGATAAATGATGTTCAGTGCTCATTACACACCAAAAGCACAATGGAAAGAATGCTAGGCTAGAAAACATTCTACTTCCTTAAACTTCATTTCTCTGTATATCTGGGAGTTTTTAACTCCAAAGGAGTAAAACTTTTATCATCTACTGTTATGTGAACCAGGAGAAACTTCTTGATTATCAAAAGACGTACTTTTAAAATACTAAATATGTTATTTGTTTATATTATACAAATTAGAAAAAGCACAAGGCAGCTCTGAAAGTAAATAATATCTCTTTCCACCAACACAAGTCTGTTTCTTCTATCCCACTAATTTATCATTCTTCTTACATTCCTCACATAGCTATGCATCCATCCCTTCATCCATCCATTCCAGGTGTAATATTCCTCCAGAGTTTTGACATTAGGGTACAAGAAGACAGAACTGTATCTTTTAAATAGTGCATTTTGATATAAAGTCAAATTCTATCACAGCAGGACAAAATGTCCAGTGTGGATATTACTTAACAATGAGCTACCTACACTTTTTTTTTTTTTTGCTTTATGCTATGAAGCAGGGGTGAAATGCTCCCGGTTCGGACCGGATTGCCTGATCCGGTAGCAATGGCGGCGGGTGGTTCAGAGAACAGGTAGCAAAAATCCCTGCACCCTCCCATGCCCAGCTGAGCTGCGTGATCATCACAGGCTGGTTTTTTTTACTTTTAAATTTTTTCTACAATCTCTTAGGCCAAAAAAATGCTTTTAAAAGTAAAAGAAAAAGCCTCTGATGATCGTGCCTCTCAGCTGGGATCATCAGAGGCTTTTAAAAGCATTTTTTTCTGCAACTTCTTCGGTTGAAGAGGTTGTAGAAAAAAAGCTTTTAAAAGTAAAAAAAAAAAGTTGGCCACGCCCACCCAGTCACATTACTACCACCACCACCAAGCCACACCCACAGAACCGGTAGTAACACATTTTAGATTTCACCCCTGCTATGAAGGCTGTAACAATTAACATGGAAACCCAGGCATTTGGTATGCAGTGCACATGTTAAAAGGGCATTCTGTAGGACTACCTCAGAGATTTGCTTCTCGGGTGAGAAAAGCAGTAACAGTCTTGCAGTACATGGAAGGTCATAGAAACATTCGCACTGCTATAATTTGTGGTCTGACTTGGATTGGTCTGACTTTTAAGTAACTCAGATTGTCTTCTTCTAAATGGCTTCTTTATGAAGTTAACTTGGTGTTAATGTAACAGGAATGGTGATCTTCTGACAGACATTTTTCACAAATTTTTACCCCAAATTTTGCACCAGCAAATAAATACTTAGTTGCTAATATTATACAGAGTTTCTGGATGCATGGTAGAAGAATAGATATATCAATGTGAACAGAGTTCTACGTTTTTCAGGTAAAGATGATTTTTGAAAAAATATGTTGCCAGATCAAAAGATTGATTCTGTGTTAAATCTGAAGTGTTTCCTCAAATTGTCTGGCATGTAAGATCCCAACTACAAATAACATTCTATAGTGGACACTCATTGGCTTCAAGACATTTTTCTTTAGGAATTTGATAGTAAAATGTCAAGGTTTCATTATTTAGTAGGGTAATTTCTTTAAAAGCTTAATGTTTCCATTACTGTGAACTATTATGACACAATTTTTCTAAATATTAAATTGTTTTGTTTTATATAAACAATTGTGTGTATATGTGTTGAAAAGCCAATACCGTAAAAACCAAAATACTTTGTTTAAAAAAATAAGTATTTGGTAATAGTCAAGTCTAGATTTGAAACTATGTTAATCTAATATCACAAAATTCTGTTTACTGCTTCCACGTCTATTTTTGTTTGTTTGTTTGTTTGTTTGTTTCAGCAGCAAATACATGTATTCTTACAGCATTGCGTGATTTAGGCATTTCTTTAAATTTGTTATTGAATGATGGTGCATTTAAGGCCCAAAAGTAAGAGAATCAAGAAACGAAATAAATAGGACTAATTTTATATTAACTCTCTTTGAAAATTCTGTATAGAAAAGAATCTTGGCATAATTAATACTCTTTTCCCAATTGTAATGACGCTTATTAGTATGTGATTTAATATCTTTTTTATGTTCCAGATGTGACTTGCCAGTTCTCCATCACTGCTTTTTAACAATTGGATTCAGTCTTCTTCTAATAAATAGCAAGACTGTGCTGTTGAATATACAATTCTCTTTGGGTTATTTGGTTAGAAAATAAGACGTATAACATAGGTTAGAATATTAGCATTACAGTTGTTATTTAATGCATTAACAACACAAATGGTGATCAATAATAAGGCAATGGGATTTAGATAAAACAGTTTTCAATAGTGTTTGTATGTATATATGAAACCTTCGGTTTCTTGCGAAGGTTGTTGAGAGTGTGGTGGCACGACAGCTTCCCCGGTACCTGGATGAAACTGTCTATCTGGACCCGCTCCAGTCCGGCTTCCGACCCGGGTACAGCACGGAAACGGCA